>JAMKQA010056974.1:0-15544 GCA_024699735.1 Posidonia australis
TGCTAAAATGGGTGCCTCTCATGGTTGCAAATGGGTCTCTATTTATAGGGATCTATGAGAGGGTAACTCATGGAAGCTGGAGGACCTCGTAGACGAAGTGGCTCGAATATTCTCGAGCACATTCGTTGGCAAAGGTAACAGTCGAAAGATGGAAGGTCAACAGTCGCAGTCTGGAAACGGCTGGGCGCCTGCTTGGTGCGCCAACTTGGTGCGCCACCTTGGTTCGCCCAGCTACCTCACAGATTTCTGGTCGGGGTTCTGGCTTGCTAATAGGTTTAGGGGCTTGGTTTAAGAACTGATCACATCCAAATTAACATAAGGATACTCATCTCCGGGTTACCTCAAAATCGGGGTGTCTACAGTCGTTTTCTGCGAAACCAGAAAATGTCCTAGGGCACCACCCACAAGATCGCCCAAAATGAGACCCTGGGGCAGACCTCCAAAACAAGCACCACAAAATCGAACTAAAATATATGGTAGACCCTCGAGTCTACTCCAAATCCACGCAAACAAAACCAGAATCCATCCATCATGCAAGGAGAAACAAATTCGAGAAGCCACAGGGGTCAAAAATGACCCAAAACCTACCAACACCATAAATGGCCATAAATGCCACCATAAATAAACATAAATTCCAAGACACTAAATTTAGCCTAGATTGCATGCATCCTAGGCATTTCTACCATTTTATATGATTTCTACACATTAAATTGGGGATACGTACCAGAAAAATGCGCTCTGACGAACCCTACCGACTCCTGCCAACCTTCAATGACCAACACGCCACGACACACCCACGGAGCTCCCACGACCAACCACGAGCCGCTACACACCACCACACGCTGTCGAGCACACTAAGTAAAGGGGAGATAGGGAAGGAGATGACAGAGAGATGGGAAAGAAAGAGGCGAGACAGGGGAGAGATAGGGTGAGTGAGGGTGGGCTGGAGCGATTGGGGGAGAGCGAGTAGAGGGAGAGAGGAAAATGGGGGGAAAGAGGGAGGTGGCATGCTCAGGGAGGAGGCGAGGAAGTAGGGGAAGAGGTGCAAAGGAGGAGGTTAACGGGCCGCAGCTTTATACGCGTTGATGGTGATAGCTGCATACATGCATGCACAGTGCGACCACCAGCCTTTCGCATGAACCAACAACCAACCACACCAACTTACTCCTACCAACGAGGCCAAAAACACGAGCCCCACATGGACCCACATTAGGGTCCACAAGCACAGTGTCGCACACATAGTGTCAACTATGCACAGGAACACAAAACCAATAGCATGTTCACGAGGCCCAAGCCCAAAATCACAAAATTACACAAATAGGCCTCGAAACAATAACACCCATCTAGGAATAAATTCATTAAAATGTAAATAATTACAAAATGAATTTTACGAGTGTTGCATCCTAACCACCTTAAAAGAAGATTTTGCATCTAAAATCACTAGTAGGCAAAAACATACGGGTACTAGGCTAGGATGGCTTCCTCACATTCCCACGTGACCTCCTCGGCTCCATGATGCTGCCACTGCACCTAGACCAATGGAATCACCTTATTCCGCAACACTTGCTCCGTACGATTGACAATCTGGATGACATCCTCCACAAAGGACAGATCTTCTCGGAGCCCCACTGGTTGAACTGGGATCACATGAGATGCGTCAACCAGACACTTCCTCAACATGAAGACATGGAACATGTCGTGCATAGACGACGTCTCTGGTGGTAGATCCAGTCGATAAGCAACCTCATCGATCCTCTGGGTGATCTAGTACGAGCTAATATAGCGAGGATTCAGCTTCCCATGCTTCTCAAACCTCATGACACCCTTGGGCGACGACACCTTCAAGAACACATAGTCTCTCACCAGAAATTCCAATGGTCTCCACCTCTTATCGGCATAACTATTTTGCCAAATTTGTGCAGCCAACAGCTTGCTACAGATCAGAGCAACCTTGTCTGTATACAGCTGCACAAGCTTAGGACCAATTAACTGATGCTTGCCTACCTCTCTCTAGTAAACCAGTGATCTGCATGGCCTACCATACAAAGCTTCGTATGGCGCCATCCTGATGCTCGAGTGATAAGTATTATTATAGCGAACTCAATCAATGACAGATGGTCCTCCCAACTCCCTTGCAAGTCTAGGACACATGCTTTGAGCATATCCTCTAGTGCCTAGGTAGTCCTGTCTGTCTAACCATCCAACTGAGGATGAAATGTGGTACTATAGTTGAGCACGATGCCGAAGGCCTCCTATAGAGTTCTCTAGAACCTTGAGGTGAACCTTGTGTCTCTGTCTGACACGATGGACACTGGAACACCATGCAGTTGATCCCCCTCGGAGACATACAGCTCCATCAAGCGGTGCATCGGAAGCTTCACCTGAATGGCTAGAAAGTGAGCAAACTTGGTTAACCGATCCACGATCACCCACATGATGTCGTTCTTCCTTTGAGTCAATGGCAAACCATTCACGAAGTCCATGGAGATGTGCTCCCACTTCCATATGGGACTGTTCCATGGCTGCAAGGTCCCTCCAGGTCTCTAGTGCTCTGCCTTGACTAGCTGGCAGGTTGTACACCTTGCCACATGGTTAGCAAGATCTCTCTTCATGCCAGGCCACCAAAAGTTCTACTTCAGGTCTCAATACATCTTCGTACTCCCAGGATGAATAGTGTACTTAGACCAATGTGCTTCATCAAGCAACCTCTACCTGGCCTCCTCATGGTGGGGCACGTATAGGCGCTTTTCATACCTCAGCTCTCTATATGCCCCAATAGAGAAATGAGGCTCTCCACCAACCTCTAGCTTCCTAAACGCTACCTGAACAAACAGATCCAGCTGTTCACAGGCGACAATAAACTCTATCCGCTGAGGGCAAATAGACAAGTTGGCCACCCAAGCTCCAACTGACCCCTGAGCTTGCCACTTTAGGCCTGTAGCTCATTAGATCCTCTAGCATGGTTCACTCCTTGACCATCAGGCTCGCTAACACATTCATACGTCGACTCAAGGCATCGACGACCATGTTGGCCTTGCTAGGGTGGTAGGACAGGCTGAAATCATAGTCCTTTAGATACTCCAACCAACGGCACTACCTTTGGTTGAGGTCTCTCTATGTGAAGATATACTTCAAGCTCTGATGATCGATGAAGACCTCAAACTACTCCCCATAGAGATAGTGTCATAAGAGCTTGAGAGCGAGTGCTACGGCAGCCATCTCCAAATCATGGGTCAGGTAGTTCTTCTCATGATCCTTCAGTTGGCACGAAACATATGCGACAACATTGCCAAGCTACATCAGAACACACCCCAACCCAACACCACTGGCATCACTATACACAGTAAAGCCACCACTTCCAGAAGGCAGAGTCAACACAAGGGCAGAAACCAGATGAGACTTCAGCTCTTGGAAACTTGCCTCACAATTCTAGTCTCAACAAAATGGAATCCCCTTTCTAGTCAACTATGTCAGAGGCACGGTTATGGAGGAGAAATCCTAGATGAACCTCCTATAATAGCACGCTAGACCCAAGAAACTCCTGATCTCTGCCATGGTCCTAGGTCGCTCCCAACTGCTCACTGCCCCGAGCTTGGCTGGATCGACTCTGATGCCATCTCCAGAAATCAAATGGCCAAGGAACATGACTTCACTCAGCCAGAACTCACACTTGGAAAATTTGGCGTACAACTAATGACGCCTTAGAGTGTCCAAAATCACCCTCAGGTTCAATGCATGAGTCTCAACATCTGGGGAGTAGACTAGCACGTCATCAACAAAAACCACAACGAACTAGTCTAGAAAAAGGATGAAAATCCTGTTTATCAGATCCATAAATGCAGTTGAAACATTGGTCAACCCGAAAGACATGGCCGTGAACTCGTAATGCCCGTACCACATCTGGAAAGTAGTCTTCTGAATGTCTATGTCTTGTTTCCTCAACTGGTGATACCTTGACTTCAGATCAATCTTCGAGAACATAGATGCAAACTGCAACTTGTCGAACAGGTCATCAATGTGGGGCAAGGGATACTTGTTCTTCACCATGATCTGGCTCAGTATCAGATAATCAATACACAATCAAAGCGAACCATCCTTCTTGCTGATGAACAAGATAGGCACTCCCCAAGGAGACACACTCGGCCTGATAAATCCCTTGTCTAGCAACTCCTGTAACTAAGCCTTGAGTTCTCGCAACTTTGTTGGCGCCATACGATAGGGAGGCTTTGACACAGCACCAGAACCCGAGATTAGATCAATTGAGAACTCTATTTTACTGTGAGATGACATACTAGGTAAATCGTCAGGGAAAACGTTAGGATATTCACACACCATAGAGATGTTGTGAACACCCAACTCAGGAGAAATGGAGGTAAATATATTGGCTAGATACCCCACGCAACCCTTGACTAAGGACGTATAAGCCTTCATAGCTGAAATGATAAGCTTAGGCTCACCCTAACACCCACCTTACACAAAGAAAGATCGATCCTCAAGAGACCCAAAATAAACTCTCCTTCGAGCATAGTCAATCAAAGCGGACTACTATGCCAACTAATCCATGCTGAGTATCACATCGTACTTCTGCATGTCCATCATGATCAGGCTAGTGTCGAACACTCTGCCGTTCAATGTCAAGTCAATAGACCACAAATACCTCCATGCCAAACTATGCTTCCCTAGTGGCATTACCCCATTGAGATGAAAGGCCAGTCTTGTTGGTCTCTCTCCCAACTCTACCGCGAAAGGCTTAGAAACGAACGAGAATGAACTCCCTAAGTCAAACAACACTTTGGCCATCCGACCAGCCACAATAAAAGAACCTGATGGCCAAGCAAAACAACACCACATCCATACAATCAGGCAGATGTCCTGGTTACAAGGAGATTACAACAATCACAGTGGGTCATAAAACCAACTAATCATCCTTACCCTCAACTACATCTCTCAAAGACTCAGTGTCTGGAGCTGCAATGGTAAACACCCGTCCCCTAGTCGGCTATTGTGGCGTGCTTCCTGCTTTCTTAGGTAGTTTTGGATAGGATATCTGAACATGTCCCACCATTTCGTAGTTGTAGCACACCACTAAGATTGAAGATTGCCAAGGATGAGGACAAAATGCAGTAATATGACCCACCTGACCACAATTGAAGCAATAGTTCCTACCAGGAGCACTAGGCCTTGTCTGGATGAAGTTAGCTCTACTACTCCCAGCAAAACTCCATCGGCCTATAGAGGAAACACTAGACCTCCCCTTCTGCTTCTTCTCAAGGCTACCAGAACTACTGTCACTTGGAAGATCGGAGAAAGAGAATCGAGAGGTAAAAGAAGACTTACCCTTCCCTTTGCTCTTCAGATACTTCTGATGCTTTGCCTCAAGGCGGTAAGCCATCCCAACTATGTCCTCCATAGTCTAGCACCGATAGCCCATCACCTTCACCAGTAGCCCTAGGTTCAAGCCACCCAGAAACCTCTATGCTAGCTCCTCCTCAAACTCATAGGCAAGAGCAAAATGTTCCAGTTAGGTGAACTCAGTCTCATACTCGAGCACCGAGATCGTGCCCTACTCTAGACTCCAAAAATCTTGACCAACCTGCTCCTTCACATGAGTGGAGAAATACTTGTCGTAGAAGGCCGCCTTGAAATCCTTCCATTGGATGCTAACAATGACTGAGTTCGGGAACTTCAACAGCCTTATAGAATTCCACCACTTATCTACCTCACCATCCAACAGATAAGTCGCCAGTCGCACACAATGCTCCTCTGGGCACGCCATACTCTCCAACATCTTCAACACCTTCTCCAACTAGGCCTCACTTTCCTCAGCACCAACCTTGCCCTTGAACGATGACAAACAAAGCTTCGTGAACTAGCTCATCCACGAGTCACCTGATAGCTCACTAACACTACTCCTGCTGAAGGCATGGGAGACCCCGTGTGCCAAGCTCCACAATTCAGCACGAATCGCTTTCCATCCACCCACGTCCTCTCGAGGCTCAGATTCCTCAATAGGGGCCTTGCCCTTACGTCCACGAGGAGACATCCTACAAGAAGAGAGGTAAAACACCTACACCACAGAGAAAACAACAACTAGAAAATCATGTAGAAAACCAAGTGTAGACTCTACCATACATGCAAAACTTATGGAGTCTCAAGACTGGACATCCTAGGCTAGTAGAACCTAGTGAACCTGGAGCTCTGAAACTAGATTTGTAACGCCTCCAATTCCCTATAATAATTTTAAACAAATTAAATTATAGGAAATTAAAAGCTAAACAGAAATATCAACTACCAAGAACCTGTGTGTGCAGCTACGAGACTTCGAACTATATGCACTATGCTAAAAATCATCTGCATGCCTGCACTTGCAATCCAAAACCATAAAGAAGATGTGAGTGACAAAAGTCACCCAGCACGCGTCCCACAAAATAGTGAGAAAACAAAATTATATTAATTTTCCTTTAAATCCATTTTGCAAATCATTTTCCCAAAACAACTAAAATCGATCAACTAGGCCCAACAGACCGAAAGCCACAGCAAATGCAGCCCATACTGGCCAAAATAGCAAACGTGGCTTCACCAACCTAAAACCACAAGCAAGGCCCATAATGGCCAAAACCACACATAGTGAGTCGGGAAGCCCCGCCAGGCAACCAACTCTGGCTACAAGTAGCCACCAAGGTGCACTACACTACCACAACGTGCCACCCTATGCAGGAGCCACGTCGTCCCGTGATTCTCCTACATGGAGAACCCTCACAAAGCCAACTCCTCCCTGGGATGGTAGTCCTGTCTCTCAAGACGCTACCATCTATAGAGCACGTGCCCCACTTGCATTGGCCACCATAAGGTATCCCTCCTCACGACGTCCTCCACATGGTGTTCAAGAGGGAGTGTCATACCTCCACACTTAACAACACCCAAGCCTCAATGCTCACAGTGTCAATAGGAGTATCATACCTCCCCATCATGCCACAAGACACCTCAACCTATGGACCACAACCCTAGCCTCGAGATGACAGTGAAGGAGTCTGATACCTCCAAGACCCGACGACCCTCAGCCTCTAGTATGTCAACCCTCGACCTCAACCAGGGAAATGCCCCTGACAACCCAAGAATGTCGTCACTTTCCCCAATCCCGACGAGACAATCCCACAGTGTCTCGGCTTGCACATAGAAAACTAGGAAAACCAATTTCCAAAACAGGCCAACTCATCTCTTTGAAAACCATTTTTGAAATCATTTTATATCTTTGGAAACTCTTTCAAAACATCAACAAAATGGCACATCAGGTGTCCCATGAGACCACCACTAACGGCCCACAATCCCATCTTTAATGGGTAAAACAAACTAATCCAAGAAATCCACAGAAATCACATTTTATAAACAGCTGGGGCCCTAATTCAGCATACCGAAATGGGCTTGGTATATCGAAAACTCCTGGATCGGAAGACTACTCGAAATTGGTTGACCAAAATAGGTGCAGACACCCAAAATGGTAGGCTGAAAATGAACTAGTCGACTGAAAGTCCCAGGTTCAGTAGACCAAATAAATCCAGTCGACTGAATTGGAGCACAACAGTCAACACTCATAGCAAAAACAGTAGACCGAGGAGGCTCGGTCGACCGAATTTTGACCAAAGGACCTAATCTAATAGAGAAACGACATACCAAAATTATTTGGTATGTCGTTTTCTGCGAAACCAGAAAATAGCCAGGGCACCACCTACAAGATTGTCAAAAATGGGACCTAGGGGCAGACCCCTAAAACAAGCACCACAAAATCCAATTAAAACATATATGGTAGACCCTTGAGTCTACTTTAAATCCACATAAACAAAACCAAAATCCATTCAACATGCAATGAGAAACAAATTCGAGAAGCCACAGGAGTCAAAAACAACCCAAAACCTACCAACACCATAAATGGCCATAAATGGCATCATAAATCACCATAAATTCCAAGACACTAAATTTAGCCTAGATTGCATGCATTCTAGGCATTTCTACCATTTTACATGATTTCTACACATTAAATTTGGGATACATACTTGAAAAACACGCTCTAGCAAACCTCACCAACTCCGACCAACCTTTGACGACCAGCATGCCGCCACACGCCCACAGAGCTCCCAAGAGTAGCCACGAGGCACCGCACGCCACCACACATCATCGAGCACATCGAGCAAAGGGGAGATAGGGAATAAGATGGGGAGAGACGGGAGAGAAAGAGGCGAGATGGGAGAGAGAGTGTGTGAGTGAGGGAGGGATGGAGTGAGTGGGGGAGAGCGAGTAGAGAGAAAGAGAGAGAGAGATGAAAATGAGGGGAAAGAGGGAGGTGGCGTGCTCGGGGAGGAGGCGACGAAGCAGGGGAAGCAGAGGAGAGGTGCGGAGGAGGAGGTTGACTGGTGGTAGCTTTATACACGCAGATGATGGTAGCTACATGCATGCATGCACAGTGCGACCACCAGCCTTCCACACGAGCTAGCAACCAACCGCACCAACTCACTCCCACCAACTGGCTCACAAATGTGGGCCCCACACGGACCCACACCTGGGCCCACAAGCACAGTGTCGTACACATAGTGCCAACCACGAACAAGAACACAAAACCAACAACCAGTCTACAAGGCCCAAGCCCAAAATCACAAAATCACACAAATGGGCCTCAGAATAGTAACACCCGTCTAGGAATAAATTCATTAAAATGTAAATAATTACAAAATGAATTTTACGTGTGTTACACTATGAGTGGAAGAGTGGGGGAGACTTAGAATTCATCAAGCTCTCGACGTTGGTTATAACTCTTGTGCCACTCGCTAGTAGTTGGCCCTATGTGCCAATAGCTTACCTAGGGGCTTTGGCTTTTCTTTTTCTTCTTTTTTTTTTCTTTTAATTTGGGGTTTCCTACTCAGATTATTTTTTCTATAGATGCCCACCCATCACCACCATCTCGGACTTATGCTATGGCAGCACATCTATTTGTTTGTTAGTTGTCTCACCCCATTTTAGGTACTCGCCCATCATTACCTTCTCATACTTATGCTATCAAGGGGTACCCAACTTTTACGTGCACTCCACTCTTTTGGGCACTTTCTAAGTTATTTGGTTTAGGTGTGCTCCCTATTACTGCCTTCTTGGACTTATGCTTGGAGGCCACATTGTACAAGCGAGTGGCTTTTATGACAAGCCTAGGCTTTGAGCCTGCTTTGCTCTTATTTCCCCATGCAAGGTGTTTGTGAAGATAGGACCAAGGTTATGGTTACCCTAGTTGCTCAAGTTCTTTTCTATGTAGGAGATAACTTTCTTCCTTAGCTAGTACTAGGTTTTGAGCCTTCTTTAGGCTTTTAGCATGTTGATTGAAGGGTGTACTTCTAGGGTACGTGTAACTTCCATGGATCTAAAGGTATTTCAGGTCATCTTGCCCAATGGTAGACCTTCCTTGGGTGTTACATCCTCTACTTAGAAAATCTTAGGTAATATTTTTGCAATTTTGCTAATGCTATAGGTTATCAGGTGTGGCCCATACTCATTAATCGTTATTATTATTTTCTTTATTGTGATTATTAAACCTAGCATTCAAAAGAATTAAAGATAAATAAACGAAATGACAAAGGAGGAAATTAATGTCTTATTTACAACCTTTTTTTTTGCAAAGAATAAAATGACCTTGGCCCTAGTCGGGCTCAGTCGAATTATGTACTTCCTCCCCAAAATAGAGGGGTATACCTATTGTGTAGTTGTAGGAGCCTGCACTTGGCGTTGAAGCTTCAGGTACACATGGTGCATCACTTGGTTTTTCATTTGGTTTGCACCCAGTCTTTGCCTTGTCAGGGCCACAGTTGGACTGATCTCAACTTGGTTCCTCCGACGTGTCCCCAATGGCAATGTCTCTATGTGGTTTTGATTGGACTAATGCTTTTCTCAGTCTCTCCCTGGTTAATGTAGTCGTGAATGCTCTTAGTGGGCTCACTTATCTCTGTTAGATCTTGAGGCTTGAGTGGAGGATCGACTTTTGTAGGGATTGCCAGAAATGAGTACGGGTGTTGGTATAGAGAGTTCACCATAGCCTCTAGGTCATACCAGTTTGCATTAGTGTACTTGTCATAAATTGGAAGCACGTCCTCTGCTTGGGAAAGCTCATCTTGTATTAGAGATGGCCCGTGGTCGATGTAAACCACGGTACCTTCGGTCACTATTTCATGGACCTGCTAGTTGTCACAAGTTCCGTCATCCTAGTCATTGTATTTATCATAAATAGGTGTGCCCTAGAGTCCATCCGAGTCCTTTTCTGTCCATGCATCTTGTGAAGGGGCATCTTGCTCTTTTTTGTCTTCAACTAATTGCTCAGGGTGAAACTCTTGTACACACTCAGTGATTACCAACTCCAGGGTTTTTGGCTCATCGTCCTCGTCCTCCATGTGGACTACCAAATGGTCCGATAGCAGACCTCCACTCTCCAATAGCATTCTAAAGGTGTGGTTGAGTGGATTTGGGAGTGGTTGATGGTCTTGCCTCTCAGCTTTGTGGTCGCTCTGTGGTGGAGGGACGGTGTTGTAGCTCCTCTGCTCCTATTGCTAACCCATATGTTGAATGCTTGGTTGCCTCTGTTGGGTGTACATTGGCTAATCCAAAGGCTACTGGTACTGCTGTTGCTGGGATCATTGTTGATGTTGGGGTTGCCGTTGAACTAATTGTTGTGGCAGTTGGTATCAACATTGCCCCTATTGGTACTACAGTTGGGCAAGCTGATGTTGATACGGCACTGACTACATTGGCTACCCCTAGCATTGGACTAGTAGTCCCTAGCACTAGATTGGCTGATTCTAATGTTCTACTTGTGCCATGTTGCCTGTTACCCCTATGTAGCCTGTGGTCTTCCTGTGGACCTTTTCTTCATACTCTAGGAAGTGTAAGTCCTTTCTTTTGTGAAAGACTCTTGTGGCTCTATCGTACAACTGGGAGTATGTGTTGAAGTTACCCATCAGTAGGCTTGCTCTTAGTGCCCTAGTTCTTTTCTAGGTGATAACTTTGACTGCCTGGCTTTCTAGGATGTGACATTCTAATCTGGTAGCCATATCCCTCCATCTACAACTGGGAGTATGTGTTGAAGTTACCCATCAGTAGGCTTGCTCTTAGTGCCCTAGTTCTTTTCTAGGTGATAACTTTGACTGCTTGGCTTTCTAGGATGTGACATTCTAATCTGGTAGCCATATCCCTCCATCTACATGTGAAGGTGGCAATGTCCTCTTCTGGTTTCATTTCTTTGATAAGGAGGTCTGCAATGATAGGCTTGTGCTGGATGCGGTCGACATACTACTATAGGAACTTGTCCAGCACAATCTTGAAGTCACTGAGGTCGTATGCCATAAGCATGTTAAACCATCTTAGCACTTCTTTTTCCATGCTCTTGAAGAAGAGATAAACTATTTGCCCATTATCATGTTGATATGGCAAGGCATCCATAACGAAAGTGGCTAGATGACTTGTTTGGATCACCTTTCTTATTGTACTTTGGTGTTTTGGGCAACTTGATTTGGGCAGTAGAGTGAAATGGGGGAATCTTAAAGTGTCAAAGTCGACTAGTGCTTTTGATGTAACCCCTGCTTCTATCAGTGCATCTGGTATCATCCTCTTGATATCTAAATTTGGGAGGATTGACATCCCCTGGCCTTGGTACCCTTGTTGGAACTGGTGTTGTGGAGTGGTACCATGTTGAGGAGGGAAGGAGGGTTGAGCCTGGGCATAGGACGAGGTATGATAGAGTGGATTTGCCCATTGGTGATGATATGAGTGGTAGCTTAGTGGGGATTGTATGGCTTGTTGGGCTGAAGGTGGACTAGGGTTATAGGATATTGCAGGGAATATTATGTCGATGGGCCTTGTATTGAGAAATTTATAGTTTGGTTTGATAGTGCTATGTATGTGTTTCCCATAAGTGGTGAGGTTATTGGGCCCTAGTGATATATGGAAGAAGAAGGTTTGTATGTACTTAGCACTTGTGGGCAAGAAAGGTTATTATGGGCCATGGATTGATGAACTTGGTTGGAGGTTCCAACGGATAATTTATGTGAGTTGATTGATGGTGGAACACTCCAATGTTGGGAATGACTCATCCCTTCTCCTCCACTTTGTTCATATGATTCGCCTACACATGAAGATGGGGTTGTTGTGTTGGACAAGAATCCATGTTGACTAGTGAAACCACTTGTAGAAGTTGATGCCATTGGTGTGCTAGAGTAGCTGGTGTGAGAATAATATGCCTCTGCCATTATGGACTGTCTTCTCCTTGTGACTCTTCTTAAGGTATTACAAGTCTTAAAAGAAAGGAAACTATAGATTCCTTTACAATGCTAAGTTCTAACCTATTACAAGTTTCTAAAAACGGAAAATTACAACTCGAATGCAATGAAATACAAGAAAATGTTTACAATTTTCTTTAATGACATAGGAATGAACTAGGGCTGAAGTTCATGAATTTCTATAACATGTAATCATGTAAGCACAAACCACCTTGCAAACAAGGCAACGAGTATGTTTGTCTGCCTAACGTCGCCTTTCTAAGTTGCGGCAAGACTCGTCGCCTATATAACAAGTGGCAGACAGTGATGTTGATCAGATAGGTGGCACGATCACCTATTTATTCTAGGAGCTGAAATCTATCTTAGACAGAAGGCACATCAAACAAGGTTAATAAATCAGAGAAGTTTGCACACAAAGCACCGATTTTATGTGATTGATAGTTAATTAATGGTTTAGTTAACCTATGTTCACACTACTTGTTTAGATTCCTATAGTAAGGGGGTAAAGGCTTTTTTTTTCTTTAAGGTTCTAGGCTACACTCAATGGGTTTGTTCCTTCTTCGGGTACCACCCATAGATCTTTGGGAGATTTACAAAGGAGGCTTAGGTTGTGGGTTTGTCTCTCTATAAAGGGGCCCACAACCTAGGATTTTGTCCTTAGGGTCGATCCTACCAAACCACAAAAACAGTAAATAAACACAAAACAATAAATTTTTAGGTATCTACTAAGGTTTATTATTTACTCCTAAGGGAGAAGAAAGGAGTCAATAATAATGCCTTAGGACACCTTAAGTTCTCAGTCTAGTAATCACAATCAAACAAAGCATGGGAGAGCAATTTGCACTGGCCTGATTCACCCAGTCTTATTATTCTTAACTAGAAAGGAATTTTCTTAAGGACCTTTTAACTTTATTGTAAAACAATAGGTGGATAGAAAACAATCCTAGAAACCGATAAAAAATCTTAAAAAACAAGTGTATAGGATATTATTTGATTTATTTCACTACTACAGGTCTAGAAAAATCAACACAAACTAGGAAAAAATGAAAAGCCTATAGGAAAAACTATCTGCAATTTTTGTCGCCAATTGTATAGGCATCGATATGTGTCACCAAGTGAATTAGCGTCGAGACTCAACGCCTTATTGATAGGTAGCGGAAAACACCGGACAACTATTTACTAAGGAAAAACTAGACAATTGGTCTGGCTATCGTGAAATCCTAGATGCACAACTTCCCAAACCTAAAACAACACCTAGATTTAGAAATAATTAAAAATAAATGAAAAGGAAGTGGGAAACTTACATTGCTTGGGGGGTGACTTAAACTAGTCCCACAGTGATCACTAGAAATCTTTGGATGCAGATTAGAGGCTGATGAGAAGGTTGTTGTTGCTCCACGTACTTTGATGATGTTTGTGATGGCCAGTTGTCCTTTGCTTTTGCAAGCTGACTGGATGCCTAAGGGAGATGGTGGTTCTGATGATGTAGGTTCTCGGTTCATTGGGTCGACAGTAGGATACTACTTAGCGTCTTCTATATGCAATGTAGTATCCTTCCCTTCAAAATAAACAAGAAAAACAAAGAAATCTAGATTAGTCTAAGTGTAGTAAACAATGATAGAAATAAACAATGAATAACTTGAATAAATTACATAAAATACTAACCAAGGGTCGTCCCCACATGCATATGCCATGGACAGTTATGAATGCAATGTTTTATGTGAAATAAAATGAAATGAGTTGGAAGACAATACTCCCTTCACCCTTGGTGCTTGTGACGTGGGGTTGGAGAAAGGGGGGGTCGATGGACGAAGCTCCAGAGACACGCTATGGCTTGGAATAGGAGATCTCTAGGATCTAAATTATCAAGGGGGGATTGGACATGGAGGAGGGGCTGAAATGTTCTCTCTTCCTCTCAGAATTCTCTCCTAAGGTTTTTAAAGTGGCTACTTAGAATTTTTGTAGTACCTCCCCTTCAAACTCTTGATCTAGGGAATCTATTTATAGAGTTTGGGAGCTTTGGATCTTGTCAATGACAAGTGGGAGATCAATGATCAGGATTAAAATCGTAAATATAGCAAAAAATCTCTTTTTACATCTCGTCGCCTATTAAACAAGCAACAGGATCTTTTAGTCATTTCTCATACAGGCGATGATGTTGAAGATCCCGAAATCAGTGCACATGATGAATCAATAGTCAAATGGCATGAAATCTGCTACGTCAACTAGTCACCGGTCCATGACGTCAAGACACTAAAATGGCATAATTTTGAAAATCAAGATCCCAAAATATCCTCATGCAAATCTATTAATAGATAACAATCAAATCAATGATTTAAAATTACATCCGTAATTGAAAGATTTCAAATAAATTCCAAATTCAATTTAAACCTAAAAAGTTAAGTGAATCAAATTTGAAAAATTTAAATCTCCAATAATTACGAGAAAAATTAGTTAAAATCAAGGATTTATATGATTTAAATAGATTGTCAAACATTTAGATATTTTGGATATTATCATTATTATTTAGTAATATCTTGAATTAAATATAAGCTATATCATTAAAATGTGATATATTATCATAAATGGCTCATTTTTTGTAAAATAAGGATAAGTAATCATAATGATCAAGTTATCTGAATTTCATTAATTTTATGGAATTATTTGGCATTTATAATGTAACACTCTAGCACTATACAATAGTACAGAAAATACCCAAATAATTTATTTAAATCTAATTCAACATGAAAAAAGCAATTAAATAACAATTTCAAAACATAACCCAGACGTATGTGTGACTAATCGATCCCGAAATCTTGCACTAGAGCTATGCTACACTTCCAACCACGCACTTGAAACAAAATAATTTTAAAACCACGCATGAGTGACGTCAATGTCATCCAGTACGTGCCCCAAAACACACACAAAAACTGACAAGCCTAAGTCGCTACCAAAAACCGTGAGGAAGGCACGATTCTCGAAAACCCAAAACACATAGTCTGAGATAAATCATTTATAAATCATGTGTCACGCCCCAAATTTTCCACAATAATTTAAACAAATTAAATTACGGGAAAACTAAAGCTAAATAGAAAAATATCAAACCACCAGGAACCTGTGTGTGCGGCTAGCAGACTCCAAACTATATGCACTACGCTAAACCAATCGCATGCCTGCACCTGTGAACAAAACCACAAGGAAAACGCATGAGTGACCAAAGTCACCCAGTACGCACCCCACGA
>JAMKQA010056975.1:0-14260 GCA_024699735.1 Posidonia australis
CATAAGTAGTTAAGCTTGATTATATCTGTTAAATAATATCCTT
Organism: Posidonia australis; assembly: GCA_024699735.1. Taxonomy (NCBI): domain Eukaryota; kingdom Viridiplantae; phylum Streptophyta; class Magnoliopsida; order Alismatales; family Posidoniaceae; genus Posidonia; species Posidonia australis. The sequence continues at coordinate 44 of JAMKQA010056975.1, forward strand.
TGTATGCAATTTTCATTAATCTCTAAAAAGTAGTTGAAGTAATTAAAAAAGTGTTAATTCTCTATTCACCCTCCCTTTAGAGGAGCTATTCAATCCTACACAGCTAACTGAAACAACTCCACTACCTCGGGAATCAATAGTATCCTTCGTTCTGACAACCTCGAAATCACGGATGGAGTTCAAAGTAGCCTTGGAAGTAGTAGAAGGTAGACCTCTGACAGCCTTGGGCCGACCAACAGTCACACCTAGGCTCACTACTCAAAGCTATTTGACTCCCTCACACTTGACTGACGTCATCAAAAAGAAGAGCGGGAATCCCAAGCAAGCGGGAGTTTTTGTTTTTGCCTTTGCCCATGGTGGGCCAAAGGCAGGAACACGTGGATGCTAAAGAGTCAGCACTTGCATGAGCCATATAGGCAAATCCAGGCCACGACGTCAGGGGCAGCAAGCCACGTCAGCAACAGGTAGCCTTCGCAGTAGGGAGCAGATGCCACGAAGCGCACACCAGACGCTAGAGGGCCCCAGCACCGACCACGTCAGATCCACCCCCAGAAGAGCGCTGGGAAGCCGGAGCGGCAGAAGGCCACTGCCAAACAAAGCTGACGGAGGGTCGGAGAAAGACCCCGACAAGGAGGTCGGAGACACCTCGACAGACTGATGGCAGCGCAGATAGTGGGGTCAGATCCCTCCTTCAGAAGGATTGATCGCAACCCACCAGAGCCACCCAGGGTTAGACGAAGAGGCCGGAAACCTCCAGCAGATCGACAGAGCAAGAGTGAGACCACAAGCAGAAGGAGAGCTCTCCTGAGTAATAGCCCCTGTGAATTGAGAGCACCAACGCAAACCAGCAGTAGACGGCAACCTAAGCTGTCGGGGAGGAAACTGGCGGATCAGGAAGCACGAGGAACCTCAGATCGCAGCCTGGGAGCAGCAAAGGCCACCCAAATCGCCAGTCCCCCCCTTCAGAAGGATTGAACCAACGACCAGAGGACCCCGGCTACCCCGGAGGTCAAGCTCACCAGAGAAACAAGAACTTCAAGGGCGGCTCGCTTGAAGCCTAGCCTCGCCAAAGCAACCCGCGAAGAGAACCTCCACACCAGGGGAGGTCTCCTCCAAGGCCAGGAGGCGGAACCCAAGGGACCAAAAGATGCCTAGCTGCCGGAGAAGGAGCACAGCACGGAGAACAGGCCAATCGAAGCCGCCGGAGATGGCACTGGAAACCGTGGCTACGTAGTAGCCACGCAGCACACTCTCTCCCTTGGAACTCCCACACTCACACTCTCCCTAGGAACTCCCACACTGCTGGTGACGGCGCCCAGTGTTTGGACCGTTAGTGGATTAGGTTAAGTCAGGTTGAAGGTTAACTCATTACTTAATTTGTTTTTTTCTAATAAATTATGAGTGCAGATATTCTGGAATCAAAAATGGTGGAATGATATTCCTCTAAATTCCTCTTTGCCTGATTTATACAGTGCAGCCAGATTCAAAAAGGCATCTATGAGAGCAACTTTGGATCTGTTTCTAACAAATTTTAACAGATTGTTCAATCTAGCTCACTGCTATTCACTTAATCCCACAGTGCTTCAATCTCAGCTAGAATGTTTTGTTAACATTATGCAATCCTTAAATTTGGGAACCAGTGATGATAACTGCAACTAGTTACCTCCAAATCATTGTTCCTTTTCTGTGAAGACAGCTTACAGACTATTTAATGATGGGGGTCTCCATAATGTTTTTTATAAATGCCTCTAGGAGAGTTATACCCCTTTAAAAATTAAGCTTTTCTCCTGGTTAGTTATTAAGAATAAGAATTTAACAAAAGAGAATTTGCTTAAGAGAGGTTGGTCTGGGACTCCATTATGCACATTTTGTTCTACACATAGTGAAAATAATAATCATCTGTTTTTGAATTGTACATTTGCAAGGGATATTTGGGATTTCTTTCTGGTATCTGATCTATATCCTGATTATTTCTGTGTTGCTGATTTATTTTTGTCTTCTCCACATCTCAAATTCGATTTATCTTATTCTGGGTGGACATTGCTTCTTCAAATCATTCTCTGATTGATTTAGAAAGAAAGGAACAATAGGGTTTTTCGCAATTCAATAAGATCATACTCTTTGATCATTAATGATATTATTTCTCTGATGAATTTCTGGGTAAAAAATCTTGTTACAGGTTTTGAGAAGGATGAAATGTTGCAATTTGTTTCTGTCATGGCTTCACAACCTGTAGAGTCTTCCATTCCCCCTTCCATTCCTTCTTCTTCAAGAATTCCATCTGGAGAGGATTCTTAGAATATTTTGGAGAATCTGGAAGAGTGACATTGGCCTTTTTACTGAAGAAAATTTTTGTGTTACATTATGATTTGCTCCACTATTGGTGATATTTTTGATACTTTGTTAAGACTGTTATGCCTGAGGCTTTGTAATATTTGCACAATGACATTGTTTCTTACCTAGCTTTTATGTCGATGAAATACTAAATATCTAAACTGTTAACAAAAAAAAATAAAAATACATTATGAGTAAGATGATAATCTATTTTTTGACTTTTGATCCGTAATTCAATCCAATTCATTTGAAAAAAACATGTTGGATCACAGTTTCAAATGTTTATCTTACAAATAAAAAAATTATATTTAAAAATATAACAATTTTATATAATAAAAATGATAGAATTTTATTATTTCCATCTAAAAATGTTTCATAATATACTTTACAAGCTTATTCTTCTAATAAATTTAAGAATTTATAAACTTTTTAATAATAATAGATTAACATTTAATTATTTAAGATATAAAATATATAATATTATTCGATATTAACGGTTAATAAATGGAGTAACATATTTTATCAATAACTCGATTATTTGAGATGTTGGGTTAACATAATAAGTCATAATAGTTCCAATTTTTTTATCTCAAATCTTAAAGTAATGTATTAAGTCAAATAGATTATTAATAGATCATAAAGTATTCAGTCAGTTTATTATTATTATAAAATGCATCGAACATAGAAACGAATATCTCCAAATCGTTTTAGGGCTCGCTCGGTCGTCCTCTTCTTCTCCTTCGAACAGAGCCCCTCTCTTTTATCCTCGTCTCTCTCCTTCCCACCTTCATCCATACATATTCATCCCCACCATGGCTTCCACAGCGGCGGCGGCGGCTTCAGTTCCGAGGAACCGCGGCGGTGGGCAGCAGCGTGTGGACGATGCGAACATGGTGTTCGAGACCTCCCAGGGCGTGGAGGTCATTACCAGCTTCGATCAGATGGGGATACGAGACGACCTTCTCAGAGGAATCTACAGCTTCGGCTTCGAGAAACCGTCCGCCATCCAGCAGAGAGCTGTGCTTCCCATCATCAAGGGGAGAGATGTCATCGCCCAGGCCCAGTCTGGAACCGGGAAGACCTCCATGATCGCCCTTTCTGTTTGCCAGATCATTGACACCGCCTCTCAAGAGTACGTCCTAACCCTGGTTCTTTGTTTCTCTGAACCCCTTTAGGGTAATGGAAGATAATGGACGCTTTACTTTCCTTTTCTTATTAGTAGTTCGTGTTTTCTAAACTTTATTCGATGTCTGACCACTTTTATAGTGTTCTCCGTGGTTTGGTACTTTTGTCATTATGTGAGCGTTAGACTTTTTAGTTCATACTTTATAGTTGAAATTGGTATTTACTATTTAGTTTTTTTTCACATTATTATTTAGTTGGATGATTGTATCTTTATTTTCACGTTATGAATACGTTTTTATAGTTTTAGTATTCATCACGTCAGTTCAATTTGGCTAGCACCCCGACTCGGGCGTTTCTCTTACCTTGATAACTTTTGTTTCAAAATCATAAATAAACCAAAAACTCTACTTGATAAGATAAATGTATTTTTTGATTATGAAAAGTGATATAATAGATGTTGAAAGGAGCTTGGATGTTTATCTCGTTGTCTAGAAATGTATGCCTTAACAAAGAATGTAATTTCATAGTAACTAGACATACTATACATTTTGAAGTTCATATACTTATAAGTATAATTAGAGTCTTATAATGATCTTAATATCTTATGGATATATTTATATTTGTTAGGATTTAATTCAATAAGAATTTCAAACAAATTAATTTTTTGTATTGTCCTTTTTAAAAAAATAATTTCCTTATCATGAAGTTTCACCTAAGAAACTACCATGAGACATATAATTAAAAAAAAAATTTAATAGTTTTATCCATTGGATTATACTATCTATTTGTAAAATCATAACCTATAATGTTTAATGATTTATTTTAACATAGAAGTAGTGACATTTATACAATGATTAGCTAACTGTGTTATCAACATGTATATCATTTTGTATGTTTTCAGAAGTAGAATTAATTAAAATCTTATAATATGTTAATATATTAAAATTTAAATATAGCCTATAAAGTTAATCAAGTCCGAAAAACTAACATGAGTACTTAAATAAGGTGGAGAAGACAATGACACCCATATTAAAAAATATTGTAAAGTTTATGGCTGGCTAAAGTTTGCTATATAAGCTAGGATGTAAGTGCACATTAATAAGCATGTACTTACCATTACTTCCTCTTTTTATAGTAGAATAGATGTGGATAGGAGGAATATGTGAGTCCTGAAAGTTTATGTCTATTCTTGGAGATTGTACACATGAGCATTGTAGCACACAAGTATCTTAGGGTCCATTTGGGGGACTTGTCCAATTTGAGGGTTTCATGGCTTTTTTAGGTGAAAGCATTAATATAAAATGCTTAGTTAAGTCTAAATAATGATGCAAAGAAACCAAATAGGACTAAGGATATTTTCTTTCAAGACAAAACACAAGACAATGTCGGCTTCTGTTCTCACATAAACTGTGCAATCATGAGCTTCTTGGAGAAACTCCCTCAACTCAGTTTTAGTGGAAGTTGTAGATCATGGCACCGAAAGTGTTATACAGAATTCAAATGCTTGAACCCAAAATCTCATTCAAACTCACCTTTACACTGTATTTGGTAATGATTTTGGCACCTTGATTCGAGTAGGAATTGTTTTATAGCCAGAATTATTACCAAACAAGAAATTAAAGTTAGTTTAACTATTGAAGTTGTCACATGTTGCTATATAATTTAGACACAAGCCAAAGGCTGGGGTGGATGAGTTTATGGCCAAACACAGACTTAGTGTTTGGAACTGCAGCTTTGCTTAAAACTTAAAAGCTCTTTTCCAAAAAAATTAGTTCCATATGGGTCTTTGCTTTTTTTTTTTGGGAGCAATGTTTAGTTGATTGGTGCTTGCTTTTTTTTTCCACAAAAGCAGTGTTCATTTTTTGTGTGATTTGGGACTAAAAAAGCTACAGAAAGAAAAGTTGTAATATATAGTTTTTAGCAAAAAGTTGGCTTTTGATTAAAAGCTTTAATTCCAAATAGGGCCTTAGACTAGATTCTCACTGCTTATTCTTTGCGGCTGTCTAGTGTTTAGTGGATTAAAGGACAACTTTCATGTAGTAGAGCTATTTTGCTGTACTTATAGGAATTTTTCTTCATGGCCATATTTTTTTTTCTTTGGTCATATTTAAGTTGGAATCTTGGAATTATCTCACTGATGCAACAATTGTAAATTTTGCTGCTAAGTTCTCTATGCTCTTATTTTCATCATACATTCTTGTCAGCTTTATTTTCGTATGTTTCACAATTCTTGTAGACTTATAGTTATATATGGTATATCTGACATGCTTGTGCTTTATAGGGTTCAGGCTTTGATTCTTTCACCCACAAGAGAACTTGCTATGCAGACTGAGAAAGTGATATTGACTATGGGTGATTACATGAATGTCCTAGCTCATGCTTGTGTTGGAGGGAAGAGTATTGGTGAGGACATAAGGAAGCTAGAAAGTGGAGTTCATGTGGTATCTGGGACACCTGGCCGTGTCTGTGACATGATTAAGAGAAGGACACTGAGGACCAGAGCTATCAAGCTATTAGTCCTTGTTAGTTTCTAATTACCATTGTCAAGCTTCATAGATCTATTTTTCCACAAGCCATGCTAATGTGTGCTTCATATTGTTACTGAAACAGGATGAATCTGATGAAATGTTGAGCAGAGGCTTCAAGGATCAGATTTATGATGTTTACAGATACCTTCCCCCAGAGCTTCAGGTACATTTTTTGCATAGTGTTTTTACTATGTTTGTCATTGTTGCTGTGGAAAGAGATCCTTTAGCACTGTTCAAGTTTTAAGGTTGGATGATAGTAGCAAAATCATGCTTGCTTTGGCAGCTTTTTCATGATTATGTTGTCATTCATGTAATCTGCTTATTCTTAGATAATTGCTTCTACAGGTTGTTCTTATATCTGCAACATTGCCTCATGAAATATTAGAGATGACAAGCAAATTCATGACAGATCCTGTCAGGATTCTAGTCAAGCGTGATGAATTGACATTAGAGGTAAGCAGCTGCTCATTGCCATCTTTTTTTACTGTATTCTTCTCCTGTTTGCCTTTTTATTTATTTTTCATCATGACAGGGAATCAAGCAGTTTTTTGTTGCCGTTGAGAAGGAGGAATGGAAGTTCGACACACTGTGCGATCTATATGATACACTCACAATCACCCAAGCTGTAATTTTTTGCAACACAAAAAGAAAGGTGATATGATCTAGATCTGGCTATGACTTAACATTAGCAATATCATGTTAATCAGTCTTGTTTTAGACTTATTGGCCTATCATCAACTAGGGTTATATCTATTAGTGTTTTTATCAAATGGGAATCTCCAGAAAATTCGAAAAGTAAATGTAAAAGCTTGGTGTCTAGGTTCTTCAGCTAGGCTTTTGGGTTTTGTCTGTCTGCTAGCAGAGCTAGGGTAATCATAGTCAAGACCAAGTTCATGGCTGTGTAGTCAAGGTGAGTTGCCTTATTGCCTTGGGTGGAACGAAGCGACGTTGTTCACCTCAATGGGTTCAATCAGGCGATTGCTTGGTCGCCTCATCACCTTGATGCCTTTTTGCCTTATTGAAAGGTTAAAGGGGATTGTTTTTCAGGTATTCTGCCCCCTTTGGTATTTTCTTTCCTATTGTCTCTTCTTCTATTTCTGTTCTTTTACTTGTCTATTCTTCTTCGCCTCCTCTTCTCTTCCAGTCTGTTTTCTTGTTCTTCTCTTCCTCTTCTGTCCATTCTCTTCTTGTATTCCTTTGTGTTCTTTTCTCCTTTGTGTCATCTCCTCTTTTCAGTTCTCTTAACACAAACAAATTCAGTTTCCTTATTTATGCACATACAAACAAATTCCTTATGACTTGGTTCTCGTCACTTTTTTTATTCATATATACACCCACCAAAAAAACAAATTCACTGTTCACACTAATAGAATTGTCTTCATCTATTGAAAATTTAAATCTTTGATTATGTGTAGAATGGCTGGAAGTAAGTGTCCAATCAAAGCATGTAGACATCTATATTTTACTTGGGTGATGTTTTGTTGTTTATTTTGTATTTAATTATATTATCATTTAGTTAAATAACTGGTGAGAAAACCGCACGATGTGTAGGAAAAGCAAAAGAAAAAAAATCAACAATTTTAAAAAATAAAATAAACGATCTTAATATTATAATGAGAGTTGGAACATAAAAAATATAGAAAAATATAGTGTATTATAAATTTTTCAAGCAAAGAAGCTTCAATCCTAAACCCCATGATGATAAAAAAAAAAAAAATAATTGAGATGTATAAGGAAAGAAAAAGAGTGCAAAGAAAATTAAATTTTATAATAGAAATATGTCATTAACAAGTCTCCCTGTTAATAATGTAATTCTGTTTTCTTTGATTTATTGATATACAAAAGTTAAAGGACATCCACTATTAGCGTATCCATGTGCTTGGCCATTGTGAACTTTTGCAAAAAATCCTTTAGATATGTGTGTGTATCTATATATATATATATGGTTCAAAGTATATTGGATGTATATATTCATATACAAAAGTAAAAGAACATATTCTTGTTATTCATCCTAATTAGTTTATTGCTTATTTTTGTTTGCATGCTAATATATACGTTTTTTTAATATTATTCTTTGATAAAATGCACTATTAAATAAATAAAAATAAACTTAAAAATAAATTAAATAAAAAACAAATTTGAATAAGTCAATAAATGAATTAAAAGGAAACCAATATGTCTCACGTTCTTTGGTTTTGGGAAGTTACAATATATAAATAAATAAATTTCAAAATTTTAAAAACAAATCTAGTGTGCTCCAAAAAAAGAAAATCAGTGTGTCCCATGTCTTTTTGTTTTGAAAGTTATAATACACAAAGAAATAAATTATTAAAAACAACTAATCTGCCCCTAAAAATATATCATAGACCTCTCCCATTCTTCGGTAAGTTTTTCCTTCTTTAGTTTTATTGGCATAAAATGCACTATGAAATAAATAAAAATAAACTCAAAAAAATAAATTAAATAAAAAGGATTTTAAATAAATCAATAAATAGATTAAAAGAGGAAACCAATGTGTTTTGTCCTTCTGTTTTGGAAAGTTATGATGTACAAAGAAAAAAAAATAAAAAATAAAAAATTCTAATATGCTCAAAAAATCACTGTATCCATGTCCTTTTCTTTCGGAAAGCTATGATACACAAAAGAATAAATATAATTTGCTCCAAAAAAAGGTTGGCTCATTGCCTTGTGGTTTTTCTCTCTCTGTTTAGTTTATAGGATAAAATGTACTATTAAATAAATAAAAATAAACTCAAAAAAATAAATTAAATAAAAATTGATTTTGACTAAATTAATAAATGAATTGAAAGTGGAAACCATTTTGTCTTATCTCTTGTTTTAGAAAGTTATGATGCACAAACAAATTTTTTTTAAATTTAAACAATAAATCTAATATGCTTTTACAAAAAGGTACTAATGTATCCCATGTCCTTTTCTTTTGGGAAGTTTTGGTACACAAAATGATTAAAAAAATATAAATCTAATATGATCCTTAAAAAAGGTCATGGCACTCTTGTTGCTTTGTGATTTGCCCCTCTGCTTAGTTTATAGGATTGGATCTTTATTTCGTGTTTTTTTAATGTTTTTATAATTTATCACATTGCTTCAATCGGGCTATCACCTAGCAACTGGCCTCCTGCAACAGGCATCTTTTGGGGAAGTATCGCCTTTCACTCTGACTACTTTTATTTACAGAAGGTCATCCACATGGATTCTGGTGCATTGTGATTGGATGATTTGATCATCTCCGTCAGGAAATGAAGTTTGCAATGCTACATGTACTTGTATTCTGAATTTCTTGGTACTAAGACCCTCCCCTTTATTTACAAAAGAGGACAAATAATGAAAATATTATTTACATGTTTTTCACTCTTTTTGAAAGTAAATCTTATGTATCCTAATACTTTTCTTTACTGGTTGACTGGGGAAGATGCTCTAAATCCATCTTTTTGCTAAAGAATTAAATACTATTAGCTTGAGTAACATACATGTGATGGATGATTTGATCATCTGTATCAGGAAATGATGTTTCTGATGCTACAACATGTACTGGTATTCTGGATTTCTTGGTAACTAGTCTTTATTTTGTTTATATGGAGGACAAAATAATGAAAATATTATTAGCATGTTTCTCACTCTGTTTGGAAGTATATCTTACATATCCTAATACCCTTTTTTATTGGACTGGTTGACTGGGAAGCTGCTCAAGTCGATATTTTTGCTGAAGTATATCTTAATATCCTAATACCATTTTTTATTAGACAAAATCTATTGTGACTTGCTCTAACCACCAAAAATCATGTTCCTTTTGTTGGAGGATTTACTGTGTAATGGTATATCTAATACTCTAGTACATTTGTGTGGCAGGTGGATTGGCTAACTGAGAAGATGCGTAGTAATAATTTCACAGTCTCCTCGATGCATGGTGACATGCCTCAGAAGGAACGAGATGCAATTATGGGGGAATTTAAGTCAGGCTCCACACGTGTTCTGATCACCACAGATGTCTGGGCCAGGGGTCTTGATGTTCAGCAGGTAAGTACCTCTCTGGCTTCATTACATGTTATAATTTCTGAATTTTTTAGTTTGTGTTAATTTACCTTATTTTTAACTATTGTAGGTTTCTCTTGTGATAAATTATGACCTTCCAAACAATCGAGAACTTTACATTCATCGGATAGGTCGCTCAGGCCGTTTTGGGCGTAAGGTATTGTCACGACCTGTAGTTTCTATCTATATTAGTAGTTATCTTTGCTATTTTCCATTAATTAACTTATATCTTTGCTATTTTCCATTAATTAACTTAAATGTAAGATTTTGCTATAATATTTTGGTTCTTATGCACACTATATTTGTCTTATGCTGTATACTAGCAATATCTTACATTTAAGTTAATAAGAACCAAAATAGTTATATTATTATGCACACTGTATTTGTTTTATGCTGTATATTAGCAATATTTTGGTTCTTATATTATATTTTGGTTCTTATGCACACTTTATTCTAAGACTTGTCAGGACTTGTCAGTTGCTATTTTGTTCTTAAATACTAGTACCCCTGTATTTCATGTGCTAACTGACAAGTCTTAGAATTTTATTACGACGAACTACAATCTTGAGATTTTGTTTAGTTGGCTTTGGATTTCTAGCTCAGGTTTTTTGTCTTATCTTTTTGATTAAGATACAAAGGGCAGAAGTCCTGCTGAACATGTAGGATAAAAAAAAGATTTGAATATTTTTTGAACGTGTGATAGTTAAAAATCTTAGTCAGCTGCCACTTTAACATTTTCATCTGGTGCTTTTTAGGGTGTTGCAATAAACTTCGTCCGCAGTGATGATATCCGAATTCTGCGGGACATTGAACAGTATTACAGTACTCAAATAGATGAAATGCCTATGAACGTGGCTGATTTAATTTGACATCATGGTCACTGCTGCGTGGAACAGTTGCTGAATTCTAGTGTTGCTATTTGGTCTTTCTTGTGCTTGCACTATTGAAGCTTTCTGCCACTAGTTTTTCATTGCACTGGATTCTCCAATGATGTGAATTCTTGACAAGCTTGTAATTTGACAGTATTGGATTCTGGAAGGGTTTAAGTTAATATTTTCGTATTTTTGCTGAGATTAGGGTCCATGAATCTAACGTTAAAGCTGTGGATATGGCTTTTATGGGTCTTGACGTGACTTTGTGTCAGGTAAGCTTTCTAACATGGCTTTTACGAAGACTTATGTAGCATTTGGTATGTTAGAATGAAAATTAGAATTGAGCAGAATAAAATCAGGAACGTGGATTGGAATGGAATTTTCATGTTTAATACAAAAAAGTGAATTAGAATGGGATTTTATTGAGAATTAAATTTTTATTAAACATAGAAATTTTATTTTTTATTAGGAGGTAAGGAATTTCAGTTTTATTCTATTAGAATCATTTTAAAAGGACAACAAATCCAATGGCTTCGTCTACTCTTTTTCCTTGTTGATTCATAAGATTTGATCTTAAATGGTGTTTTTTTGTATCTTTCTGTATGTTGATGTGACATTTGGATTTAATTATTTAAGTAATGTAAATCATGAAATTAATTGTAATGTTTAGATATAATTTACTAATGGATAGTTTGAAAGACGGTTTAATTCGATTCTGTATAGACTATCGAATGTTAAACTTGATCACTATCAAAAATAAGTATCTATAGTTAAGGATTGACGACTTTTTCGATCAATTGTAGGGAACAATGATATTTTTAAAGATAGATTTGAGATCCAGATATCATTAGATATGGATCAGCGAGTCAGATGTACAGAAGACAGTTTTCTGCATTTGTTATGGACATTACGAGTTTTTGGTTATGTCATTCGGATTGATGAATGCTCTGGTTGTTTTCATGGATCTAATAAATAGGGTGTTTAGGTCTTATTTGGACTAGTTTGTGGTCATCTTTGAGGATGACGTCTTGGTATATTCCTTAGATGTTTAGACCCATCAGAGGCATTTAAGGATCATATTGGAGACACTGAGACGACATTAGTTCTATGTCAATTTCTCCAAGTGCGAGTTTTGATTAGAGGAGGTGTCTTTTCATGGTCATATCATCTCAAGAGAAGACATCAAGGTGGATCCAGTCAAGGTGGAGGTTGTGAATAGTTGGGCCAGATCGAAGACGATAATTGAGATTAGAAGTTTCCTCAACCTAGCAGGATATTATTGGAGATTCATCCAGGATTTCTTTAAGATTGCTACACCATTGACCAGACTAACTAGGAAGGAGGAGCACTTTGCCTGGGTTTGGTAGTGTAAGGAGAGTTTCAATGAGTTGAAGGCTCGTTTGGTGTCAACCATAGTATTGACTTTACCTTCGGGGAGTGGTGGTTTTATAGTTTATAGTGATTCATGTGGGACTGCCTTGGAGTGTGTGTTGATGCAGCATGGTAGGGTGATGGCATATGCCTCACGTCAGTTAAAAGATCATGAAAAGAACTACCTCACCCATGATTTAAAAATGACAGTTGTTGTGTTCAGTTTGAAGATTTGAAGGCATTACTTGTATGGCGAGCAGTTTGAGGTACATACAGATCACAAGAGTTTGAAGTACATCTTCACTCAGAAGGATCTAAACCTGAGACAAAGGTGCTGGGTGGAGTATATCAAGGATTATGACTTCAACTTGTCATACCACCTAGAGAAAGCAAATGTAGTTGCAGATGCTCTGAGCAGACACACTTATGTCATGACTAGCCTAATGATTCGTGAATGGAAATTGTTAGAGGGGTTAGTGGATTACAGACCTTGGAGACAACCTCAGGGAGTTGCCAGAGTTTTGTTGGCAAATTTGTTTGTTCGCTCGAGGATGATCGAGGTGATTGTCGTCACTCAGCAGTATGATTCCTTTGTACTAGATATTTGGAGGAAGGTAGAAGTTGGGAATGCCCCACACTTTTCAGTTGGGGTAGATGGTGGGTTGAGGTACAACCTGAGGTTGTATGTGCCTCAAGTAGAAGAAATCAAGAACAGTCTACTTGATGAAGCTCATCACTCCAGATATACTATTCATCTAGGAATCACCAAGATGTATAAGGACCTGAAAAGGAATTTCTAGTGACTTGGGATGAAGAGGGAAATTACTGAGTATGTGGCGAAGTGTGCAACCTACTAGATGGTGAAGATAGAGCACCGGAAACCTGGAGAGACTTTGTAGCCTTTGGTCGTTCTAGTGTGGAAATGGAAAAATGTGTCGAAGAATTTTGTGATAGGTTTGTCGATGATCCAAAGAAAGAATGATACAGTTTGGGTGATTGTGGATCACATTACAAAATCAACACATTTTTTGCCAATGAGGGTGAATCTTCCCTTGACATAGCTGTTAGAGTTGTATATTGCAGAGATTGTGAGACTGCATGGCATCCCAATGTTTATCGTGTCTAATAGAGACACGAGGTTCACGTCGAGATTCTGGAGAGCACTGCAGGAGGTGTTTGGTACTATTTTGAGTTTCAGTACGACTTTTCACCCCTAGATCGATGGTCAAACTGAGAGAACCATCCACATACTAGAGGACATGTTGAGGGGGCATGCGCCTTAGACTTTGGTGATAGCTGAGAGGATCATTTACCTTTGATTGAGTTTGCATATAATGACAGTTACCATGCTAGCATTGGAATGACACCATATGAGGCATTGTATGGTGGACCCTGTAGGACACCCACTTACTGGAGTGAGGTGGGTGAGAGATAGTTAATTGGGCCTGAGATTGTACAACTGTACAAGGGTAAGGTGGACCTTATTAGGAAAAGACTGTTGTCTCCCTTAAGCTGGTAGAAGAGTTATGCAGATAAGAGGCGGAGATCTCTGGAATTTGAGGTGGGAGACTTCGTTTTCCTAAATGTGTCATCAATCAAAGGAATAATGTGGTTCGGAAAGAGAGGCAAGTTGAGCCCTAAGTATATCAAACCGTACTAGATTACAAAGATGGCTGGTGAGGTGGCATACAGATTAGATCTGCTTCTGGAGTTGGCTAGTATACATAACACCTTCCATGTATCCATGTTGAGGAAATGTTTGGCTGATGCGTCCTAGGTAGGGGTGCAAACGGATCGGATACGGTACGGATATGGGTGTTACCATATTCGTATCCATTTTCGAAATGCGGATACGGATACGAATACGGATATCATACGGATAGGAAATTTACATATCCATATCCTTAAAAAACGGATACGGATACGGAACGGATAAA
>JAMKQA010056976.1:0-10626 GCA_024699735.1 Posidonia australis
GTAGACCCTCAAGTCTACTTCAAAACCCCTCAAACCATTCATGATTTCATCAACTACACAAGAAGATATAAATTCGTAAAGGAAACATGCTCAGAATGAAACCTTAAAACATTTAAGGCATAACTCCTCAAAACTCCCAAAATTCACACAATCTAACATGATCCTTACACATATACATCATTGAACTCATTTCCATCATTCCTACTATTTTTCTACAATTTTCCATGCATTATCTTGATTTCATGCAAATAATCCTACTGTTAACAAAACACCAGATGGAGGAAAGGAAAGGGGTCGCGTACCTCCGATGGCACTCCGGTGGTCCTTCCCGCACTCCGGCGAGGCTTCTCCCACCGACGGACGACACCAAACACTCCTTCCTCAGCTACGTGCACGCTGTTCTTCCTTTCCCTCTTCCTCCTCGCAACACGGTCCTCCCGGACATGCTCGCCTCCACCTCTCCCTCTTATCTCCTCCTCCTCCCACATCAAGCCAGCCACCCATCGCGTCGGAGACGACGGCGAAGCACGGGATGCTGGTGGTAGTGGCACGGGCTAGTGGAGGGTTTCTGGGGAAGAAGACGAGTGTCGCTCGGGCTTGTGAATGAGAGAAGAGGAAAAGAAAGAAAAGAGGAAAGAACAAGCACGCAAACCGAGGCAACTGTGCATCCTCAAATCGGACTCCACATAGATCCCAAATCACAAGCAGATGCACAGAAAGCCAACCACAACCTCACACAACTAAGAAACAACAGATTATCCAATAATAAACCATTATACACAATATTGCAAATAATTACATAGTTTATAATAAAAATGGATAATCAGGCCCAGATGTCACATGAATACATAGTGACATCAATTTAGAAGTATCTTATAAGTGGGATGCAATATTGTGAGACAAACTTACATAATTATACTCTTCCTTTGCATCATGAAATATTTGTATGAACTCATTGTAGATATCTCATTTTCGCATTTCGATATCCTAGTCCACCTAGGATAGGAACTCTTGAGGCACCCTAGATCACGTGACTAAGGATCTCTAACCCTTTTTTCTAGATTTTCCCATAGAATTTCTAAAGTTTTTCGGATTTTATTGCATCTTTGTGGAATAAGATAAAAGACAGGGGGTAAACTCTAAAATACCAAGATGTTGCCTATCTGACAGGCGACAAGATTCGTCGCCATTTCGAGTGGCGACTAGTTTTCCAAACCCCAGAAGAGCAGGCAACATAAATCCTGGCATACTCTTTCTAAATAATTTGTCATCCTAGGCTTTAATATAATAATTGGGATATTTATAAATATTATTATGATTTTACCCATAATTATTATAATTTCTATAATTTTCCAACATTTAAATAATATGTGCTTATCATATAAATCATTATAATGCCAAATAATTCTAGAAAATTATTGAAATTTAGATGACTTGATAATTAAGATCACTTATCTTTATTTTTACCAAAAATGAGATTTGATGATAAGTTATCACATTTTAATGTTATAGCTTATATTTAATTCATGATAATGCTAAAAAATAAACATAAAATCCAAAATATCCTAGTGATTGCCAATCTATTTTAAATCAAATACATTATTGATTTTAATTGGATTTTCTCGTAATTATTAAAGATTTGATTTTCAAATCCAATTTACTTAACATTTTAAGTGGATTTTGAATTTGGAAATTAATTTAAAATATTTTCAAATACGAGTATGATTTTTCAGAATTGATTTGGTCAATATTTGATAATAGATTCATAATGGATATTTTCTTATCTTAATTTTTCGAAAAATTCCTTTTTGGCTGCTCCATGCTACATGCACAGGCAACTAGCTTACGTAGCAGATTTCTTACTAGCTAGTTGCTGATTCACCACGTGCGTGGAATCTGGAGTTAATCTTCTCATCGCCTATATGGGCGACGATGCAATGATTGTGTCACCTGTCCCATAGGCAATGAGCTCCATAAAGGATTTTTTGCCATATTTTACGAATTTGATCCCAGTCATTGATCTCCCACTTGTCAATGACGAGATCTCTAGTCCCCAAACTCTATAAATTGACCCCTAGGTCAAGAGTTTGAAGGGAGAGGCACATTAAAATCTTGATGAGCCATTTTGAAACCCTACAAAGGAGAGAGAGAGAGAGAGAGAGAGAGTCATAGCCCCTCCTTCATGTCCATCTTCTCCTAGAAGCTCAGATCCACTAGAGATCCAACCCTTCCTACAGCCAAAGTGCACCTCCGGAGTTCCATCTTCTCCTTCACTTTCGTCTTTTTTTGTTACTTTTACTACACCTAATCTAAACCATTTTCTCTTATTTTTCTTATTTATTTTGAAAGAAAGGATACTACATGAGCACGAGGATGCCGCTGGGCAGCATCCTACCACCGACCTAATGAACTGAAAACCCACGCAACCACATCAACCGCAATCTCCCCAAAGTACCTGTCAATCGACGAAAGTGAATTGGTAAGTGGCGATCACAAAGGTCGTCAAAGTAAGTAGACACAACGATGTTCTTCATCAATACCCCAAAAATCCATCCACACTCACCAATGTGATAGATGAGTCTTAGAGAAAATCTCTAAAATATTTATGCATGCTAGCTTATAATAATGCAAACAGCTTCTTCTTTTTTTATTTATTTTTCCTTATCATCTATGATCGTTGTTTGCTATCATAAGTGGACTATATAGAAGTGATTTGAAGGAAGCTATTTATTTTAAAGTGCTTAATAAATTAATTCTCAATCACGGAAAAACTCTTACTAATAGATGTATAGATAACATGTTTTGCCTATATCTATAGCCTTGTATGCCAAGTTTAATGTCCTTGTGAACCAAGATAGATAACCTTATGTGCTAAAGTATATGTGTGATAAATGGTCTTGTGTGTTATGTAATATTGTGTGCCTAATCTACACTTAGCAAAACAGATGGTAAACATTTTGTCTTCCTTAGGCTACAAACTTCTGGCCTTAGATATAACCCATTCAGTTGGAGTTATTTTCCCTTAATATACTAAATAGAAGTGTTTATATATTTATACATAAAATATGCTAGATCTTAGAAGATTTAATATGGATAGATACATTCTCTTTACCTTGGTGATTATTAAAATCTCCTAGTATTGATCTTGTTTTAGAGATGTATGGACACCAGTAGACAAAATTCAAGGAAATAATTTTGTGACACATGATAGGAGATGAAACTTTAGTATCATCAAATTACTAGATATAACATTTTGATTGTTTGAGTGGAGGAGGTTTCAACCCTTTGTTAGTTGTTCCACTCACTGAGTCTTTATTGTTGGACTCATGGTATTTGTTGTTGTTTTTTTTAACTGTAAGGCAAGAGTAGCGGCAACATTGACTATCTACCTTCTTGAGTACTCTTTTAGAGGTTGAGTTATTTTTTGCAAAAAGCATCTACCATCTAGTTTGAGTAAGGTTGATTTTGCTTCAAAGATATTTAGAATGTAACCATAGAGGGCACACACAAGAGTCAGGCAACTACTACACTCCAACCCTCCACAACAAGACACCAAACTGTCCAATACTAGGTGGCGGCTAACCCCCTTAAAGGGAACACGTCCTTTGGTCAGTAGGTGGAGGGGTGCCTAACCCCCCCTTAAAGAAACAAGGCACCACCTCTACAAAAGCCCTGCCTTCACATAGTTGCAGGACATCAAGTCGACTAGTACCTACGACAGATGTACACAACTCTAGGCAACACGACTCACTTGGCTTCACACACTGCAAGGTTCCCTATCCTACGTGCTAGCATTGAGCCTTACCTAGAAAACAACAGCCACCACACCATCAGGCAACATGGTGCTCTAGCCACACAAACTCATGGTAGCACCAATCACCACGCTCTATGGGGTTGAGGAACCCAAGTGAACCACTCCACACAGGCAAACGTCGCTTCACGCTCCACTCCCAAACTGCTATCTCCAAGCAGTTCCACCAAATCGACGATCTTGAGAAATCCAACCACTGGGAATCCTTCTAACAATGAGTCGTTGTCCATCCCTAATCAAGAATGCAGACCGTTACTCTCCAGGTTCCTCATGGTCCTCTATGCAATATCCTCGCTGACGCTAGAGTCGAAGTCAAAGGCACTCCTCACCATCGTAAGCAAGAAAAATAAGAAAATTAGTAAAAATCAAGGTGTAGGAATGTATAACATGCAATTCTACGAAATCACATGACCAGCTATCCCTATGCTAGCACTCTTAGATAGAACTATGCTCTGATACCAACTATAACTATCCCCAAGTCATTACCAGTTAACCTAGCTATATTATTTATTTTTCCTTTTATACTACTAGAAAAACAGGAAATCGTAAAGACAGATATTCTCGCTAAGTCCTCGTAATGTCTTCACTAATAGCCTTGGTGAGGACATGGTGAGGACAAAAAGTTCTCGTAAAATACATATACGTTAAAAGACGATTGCAAGCAAATTTTCAAGTAAGATCCTCGCAAGAAAATTGCGAGGACTTAGCAAGGACAAAAAGTCTTCGTAATGTCCTCGTTGTTAGTCACAATCTCCTCACAATGTTATTTCCTCACAGGAATTCTAAAAAATTAAACAAATAGAAAAAATTGTGAGGACTTAGCGAGAACTCTCGCAAAGTCCTCGCAAGCTATAAAAATAATTAAAGAAAAGATAATACAGATAATACAAGCATTGTAGACCTATATTTTGCAAACAATCTGCCCAACAGAAGAAGCATGTTTAGGAAGCTCACAGATACAAGGAAAAGATGCATTTAAGAACCAGCAAAAATGTAAAATGCAGGAGCATATCAACTCAATAAGTACCTTGCTGCCCTTCTAGATGAAGTAAAGACGATTATGACTGAAGCTTTGACCATGATTGCAGCTCGTACCTACATGGACATATTTATATTCAATAGAGCATTTTATTTTTGGCAAACAGTATATCATCACCCTAAATGTATGAAGACAAGCAAGGCAAAAAGATAATTGCTGGTATTCTTCTGTGAACCTTAGAACATCTGAACTGTAATACATACAGCAGATGAAGCTATTGATTCCAAGTGAGACATAGGTTCACCAAATTATTTCACTGCCTTTTTGAAGTACAGATCTTGGTTGAAAACTTTCTCAGCCTGCATGAGATTCCCTCCAATTTAATGGTGACACGAGCAAAAAGAACCTAAGTCAGAATTCCTCACAAATATCTAACTTACAGAATTGGATTACAGTTTTCCTCACAGTAACTTAAAGACTACATAACTCAGTAATACACACAGACACACATTTGATTGTAGTGATCTCCAAGAGTTGATATGGATCAGACATAAAGGAGTTTCTTAGAATGTAAAGGATCAGACTGAAAGATGCCACAAGCTGCTACAGATGAGAATATAATGGTAAGAAAATGAGAGTATTTCACTAACAGATTAACAAGTAATTAGTATTTGGAGAGGTCAAAGACCCAAATAGATGATGGATCAGATCTTTACTCTTCTTTTACATTCTTGTTCTTCTTGTCTTCTCATCTCTCTTTTTCCCCTCTCCCCTTCATCTTCTCCTTTCTCCTCCTTTTCTCACTCTTCCATCACTTCGATTTTGTTTCTCTTTTTACCCTCCTTGATTTGTTCCTATTATGCCTGGATGATGCCAATACGTATTAAAATTTCGTGTTAGAAAGCTTCAAAACTACTTAAAATGGCATGAAATTGTTGACAATAGGTGTTAAACTACATAAAAATTAATAACAACAGGAAACTTTAGAACTACTTAAAATGGCATAAAATTATTGACAATAGGTATGAAACATAAAAAAAACTATCTTCCTATTCTTTAACGCATTAGAACTACAATAGATTTATGCTCTACTACTCAATATTGTTCAGGTGACTCTTGTTTTTGACTGTCAGTTTCCAAACATGTCACTATTCCTTAATATTTACTGATGATGGAGGCACTGACTAAAATTTCCTGTTAACAACCCACAACTAAAATTTAATTTAAAATTTAAAATTTGATACTTGTCATAGACTAATAAGATCAATTTCCAATATTCTATTAAAAATATGGATTTAATAACAACCAAAATGGACAGTTCAAATTTCCAATATTTTTACAAGATCCACTCAGGACCCAAGTAAACCCAGTGTATCCAGTTCTTCTATTTCAATGCCATAAGAAATGATTGGTTCTTTGTTAACTAAAATAAAAATGCAACAATGTCATTTTTGCATTGTGATCAAATAAAAAATAGTTAGATTTCTTATAAGCCCCTTTCTTTTGCTTTTTTTACAAATCAATTCTTGCGATTCTCTAGAATTTCCACTGTTCTTTACTAAAATAATAGTTATTCGTAAACTTCTATAAGTTATCTAATTTCCCAAACGTGAATCCTGAATTCTAAAATAGGCTCAATAAGTAATAAAGGAATTAGCTAAACCAAGTTAATTATTCAGTTTTAAATAGATGATGGCATAAAGTTGAGTGGTAATTTTCACTATAGAAAAGTCATGCTGCTTAGAAACCTATACTAAACATCAGTTCCTGTGGAGTCAGTTTCTTAAGAGACAAAACATCCTGGAATGACTGTGTGCAAGGCATTCAATGAAAGGGTAGTCTCCAGATTTGGTAGTTGTTGACTGAAACAGAGTGATGTGTTGCAAGCAAAAAACAAATAGAGTTTTCACTTGTTAATAGAGATGAACTGTGCCAAAGCTCAGGATATGACATAAACGTCATTTGATTCATGACGAAAATATCTGTTGGATACAGTATTCAATTAGAATATGACAAAGGACTGCAGAGAAATTCTCAAATTGTAGCCTTGCATAAATAACTGTAGGCAAACTCTCACTTACAATTTTGCATCACTAAACTTCCACCAATCTGGTTCATACCATTTGTGATTCCTGTTAAAGAAGAACACTAGCAGTGTGGGTTGAAAGAATAAGGAAAAAAATAGTGGTATCAACAATCTGTAAAGCCATAGCTCATCAGGGTCAATTTTACTATTGAACTCACTATTATGAGAAAACTTCTCCTAATTTCATGTACCCAATGTCAACATGAGGTTTGTCCAAGTAAGTATGAAGCATTTCTATGAAGGCATCTACAATAAACAAAAATATTGTCATATTACAAAAATGTACTCCTTGGAACAATGAGATCAAGTATTAAAATGAAATGAGATAAACACAATAATATTAAGCTAACCTGTCATCATCATGAAAAATGAAAAAAAAAGTTTTAGTTCCTTTCTTTTGGTCTACATTTTATTCAGTAATACAATTAACAAATCAAGTAAAACTAATATTTGTGTTGATTAGATTGCTATCAATCATCAGACTACAAAAATATACTGCAAGTCCATTTTAATCTTCATTTCAATCAGAAAATGCATATCTAACATTCGCAAATTAAATATTGTGCCACTTGAGCTTTTTTTACCAAAATACATGAGATATTAAAAAAAAAGTTACCTATATTAACAACAACAGCATAGTTAACTTTAGCGTAGAATTCAGCATCCCAAGTGTCTGCACCATAACGAAGGAACAACTTTGATTTTTTTGATAGCTCTTCTTGTGCTTCCACATGATTGTCCTGATAAAGAGAAAATAATAACATGAGACATGTGGAGTACTAGCCTTTCTATTTCTAAACAGTTACAAACACAAGGATTCCAATGTCAAGATACTAATATATAATAGGAGCCAGTGGGCAAATTTCTGAGCTTTTTCACAATATGATCAGTTCAAATAGTTACTTCTATGATTCTATCAATCTGAGCTCATGAGATTATAGCTCAAAGTAATTGCAACCACCCCTAAAAAATAAGAGATAAAATACTCATGCTTTTCTTGAATAAAGGAATGGAATTATATATAGAACAGGTGATGATTCTTATAATTGAGAGATAATTGTTGCAAAACATGAATCACAAGGGTAACATCATGTACTCATGGTATATCATATTAAGAGCCCCCTCTTGTATTTACTCTTTCCATTTGGAGGTGTGTGTTGAGATCACTGTCCTAACATGAGAGAAAAAGAGAGAAGCTCATTATTGTTTAATTGAAAGTGTGACCATGCCGACCCGAGGAGGTCCCGGCGCGGAGCCGCGCCGGAGGAAGGAGATCACAGTCATGCCAAGATAGCGAATGCGCAATATAGAATAAAAGGAGTCGTCACCTAGTCTTTTA
This sequence comes from Posidonia australis, assembly GCA_024699735.1. NCBI lineage: Eukaryota > Viridiplantae > Streptophyta > Magnoliopsida > Alismatales > Posidoniaceae > Posidonia > Posidonia australis. The sequence continues at coordinate 8,216 of JAMKQA010056976.1, forward strand.
AGGGAAAGACGAGGAAAACCATAAAAGACTGGATGCATGAGGTGCAGATGTGAAGGCTGGATGTCTGCTAACCAAAAGATGGGTAAGGATTCCTATTACGCATGAGGAAAGTGTTAGACACCCTCGTATGTCCGAAAAACTCGGTCATTCTAGTCTAATTACTTACTAAAGGCTAGATGGATGTTTGCTAAACCTGGATCATGCTTTAATCATACTAATATGTATGTCATGACAAGACTGGACGGATGTGCAAGATAGTGTGAGAAAACTGCGAAGAAATTCACATGAATTGACAAAATCGCAAAAAATCACATGAAATGACGAGGTTTTGTTAAAGAACGCTTCTGAAAAACATAATGTATCAAAAAGATGACAAGTCAAGTCAACCTGAGTCCTCGGAATCATGAAAAAGTTGTGAAAATCAAAAAGGAGGAAAATAATCCGTGGTAGGGACAAATGTCGACCTTCAGGCCTGTTAATGTACGCCCTTGGGCGATGAAACCTAAATCAAATCAAAAATCTAAAATGTAGGATTAAAGCCAATCAAATTGGATATCTGATAAAAAACTCTGAAGACAAAGTGAATCGAAATCATGGAGAAAGTCATGAAAATCAAAAAGGAGAAAATAATCTGTAGTAGGGACAATGTCAGCCCTCAGGCCTATTAATGTACGCCCTCGGGCGATGAAATCCAAATCAAATCAAAAATCTGAAATGTAGGATTAAAACAAATCAAATCGGATATTAGAGAAGAAATTCTGAAGACAGAGTGAAGAAAGAAATCCCCGAAGGAAAGGCATGAGATGTCAGCTCGCTAAATACAAATGTGAGGAGAAAAGATATGAAATGCATGGATAAGTGCCTAAATATGCAAAAACTCTAAAGAATAACTTAGACATGGACTATGCCAGACTGAGTGCAAAGATTGAGATGCATGCTCATGAATTGGAGGTACAGGGGCAATTTGGTCATTTCTCTAGTCATATATGATAAATGCTAGCATGGGAGTGATGCATGCCTAAAATGTGTCAAAATGTGTGCCAAATGTCTAAAAGATGTTATTTGCAAGAAATATGGAGGAGAAAATCAACAAAATGATGTAAACACAATAAAGAACAAACATAGGGGCCAAAATGTAAAATTCACAGAAAGGAATGAAAAACACGTTCATGACCCCTATTCTATCATGCAAATGATGGGTCCAATGTCAATGTGGCACAGGAATGTAAAAGTTGCACTTGGATAAGGGTCTAAAGTGCAAAATTCACACATAAGTGCAAATGTGACCAAAATGTAAGGCTAAACATCAAATCTCAGTGAAAACATGATTTTTAAATGGAATCAATGATTAAATGCAAAACATGAAATGCAATGAGTGAAAAATGCCCCAAAACATGCAAGAAAACATTTAAAACCCTAAATGATGAATTTGAAATTAATCTAGGGGTCAAAATGTAAATTTTATGTTCAGAAATGATTTGATGTGAATCCAGGGACTTTTATGCAAAATTTCTGGACCTGAATGTGATAAAAATGAGGCTTTTATGTTGGTAAGTGCAATTATGATGTTTCCTGGGGTTTAGGATGTAAAATGCACAAAGGAAACTCATTTTTTAAAGTTCTGAGGGCTTAATGCAAAAGTCCAGGACCAAACTGTAGAGAAAACTCCATTTTACCAACAGTCAATGTGATTTTTAAATATTTTGGGGCTCAGATTACAAATTTCACAGAGAAAACATCATTTTTAAAAAATTCAGGGACTAAATGCAAATATTCAGGACTTAAATGTGATAAAAAGTCAATTTTAATGATTATCAGTGTGATTTTTAAAATATTCAGGGGCTATAATGTAAATTTCATTGAGAAAAATTATTTTAGAAAGATTCAAGAGTTAAATGTAAATGTATTGGACCTAAATGTAAAGAAACTATGTTCTAGAGACTCAGATGTGATAAAAACATGCATTAATATGTTAAGAATTAAAAGATGAACTATGTAGAGGGCCACATGCAAAATTCACAAAGAAAATAAAAGAAATAAAAAGTATTTTAAAACTACAAGGATTAAAGCGAAAATGTCTGGACCCATATGCAATAAAAAAGGATGTAAATGTAATAAACTGAGGACTTAAAAGTAATAAACCCAAACTAATGGGCTTGGCACCATTTATCCAAGGGATGTGTAGGATATCTGGTGGGTGTGTCAGTGGCTTCTTCTTCCATTCTGAGGATGCAGGATGTACCCGTGGTTCAGGAGTATCCTAATGTGTTTCCTGAGGACTTGCCTGGGATGCCGCCGCACCGAGAAGTTGAGTTCTAGATTGACCTGGTGTCAGGATCTAGCTCCATCTCTAAGGCTCCTTACAGGATGGCACCAGCGGAGCTGAGAGAGCTTAAGGATCAACTTCAGGA
>JAMKQA010056977.1:0-10369 GCA_024699735.1 Posidonia australis
AATGTGATTTTGATGGCTTGAGTTGGGACCCCAGTGGAGGGTCAAGTGTTGCAAGGAAACAGAGTCCTGCAACGGAAAGAATGAAATGGAAAATGGTATTTGAAAAATTGGAAAGAGTTTTGAAATGGAACACTAATAATGTATTTTGAACAAGATTGTGATTTCCGAGCTTGAGACCGTGTAGGCTGAGCCTAGGCTTTTGAGCCTAGTTGTTGAGGTCACCGCCGGTGTAGGTTGAGCCTAGGTAGTTGTACCTAGTTGTTCGGGTCACCGAGCTCAAAGCAGTGTAGGCTGAGCCTGGGCTTTTGAGCCTAGTTGTTCAGGTCACCGACGGTGTAGGCTGAGCCTGGGTCATTGGACTTAGTTGTTCGGGTCACCGACTAGGGCGTCAGACAGAGACGTATCTCCGTGCACTTGTGAAAATAAAATTGAGGTCGGTTGGCCAGGGCGGTGACATCCCGCACTGGGAATCTCATCGCGGCGGTGCAGGAAGGTAGGGAAGGATGTCCTCGCCTACTGCTTATGTGCCTGGTTACTCCTGATCAAGGTAACAACAGTAAAGGAAAGTGGAAATGAATAAAGAAAGAGAAATGTGTTTTGGTCAGGATTGGACTTGTAAAATAGTCCTAAAATCCTGAAAAGAAATGATGATGTTTTAACCAGTTGCCAGTCAATGTTTATGATCTGATTTTGAGTCCAATGAGGCATTGTGTTTTAGGCTGGATCTGGTCAGAATGTGTATTTGAAAGGTGTGTTTTGGGAAGAAATCCCCAGTACTGAAAATGGAAATGTTTTGGAAAAATGAATTCCAAAAGGTTTTAAAAAGAAATGTAAAGGAATGTTTTGTACGTAAAAGAATACGATTTTGGGATTGAATTCCCAAGTAATTGTTTAATAAAAGAAAGGATGATTTTCAAAAAGAAGAAAACCAAGTTTTTGTAAAATGATAAGAAACAAGTTTCTTTTGGTTTTGTTGAGTTTTGTTTGTGGTTGTGTGTTTTAGGGCGCGTACTGGGTGACTTAGATGTCACTCACGCGTGCTATTTGGTTTTCAGGTGTAGACCGTGTGTAGTCGGGTTCTGGTGCAGGAATTGGAGCTTCTAGCCGCACATTGTGATCCTGAAGGTGAGCCTTAGTTACAGTTATATTTGTTTCTGTAATTAGTGTAATTATGCTTAGGATACTGTGATTTGGTAGCGTGTTCGAGATCGGGACGTTACAAGATCTGTTTCAGAGATGGGTTGTCTAGTGGCTGCAAGGGAGTCAAAGTGAGATTTGGCCAGAAGGAGATATTCAAACTTGATTTGGTCGGCAGTTTTCTTGATATTACGAAGGAGATCTTTCATAGAGTAGATATGGGTTCTCAACAGTGGAGAGAGGCACTTGTCAAGAAGATTCCAGGCTTCAAGGGAGAAAGTGCATGGGAGAATGATGCTTTGGATACTTGATGAAACAATCGCTTGTATCCAAGAACACACCCAGTGATCTACCTTGAGCCAATGACAATAAGAAGGATTTGGAATGTCGCCGGAAAGTGTAGTAGGAGGAATAGGTGCAAGAGGATCAAGATGATGGGAAAGTTCATGGATAAGGAGGACATTTTTGAATTGAGCTTGCCAACACAAGAAGTTTGAACGATCCATGGGTGTATAAAAATGATGAGCAATATTGAATGAGGTGGGTAGAGGAGGAGAATGTATAGAAGGAAGAACGAAGGAGGAGGCTTGATTAGGAGAGAACGATGAGCTTGCAGCCATGTCCAAAGAGGGACCAGCAGAACCCTAATCTGATACCATGTGAGAAGATAAGAAGGAGAAAGGAAAGCCAAGACACCACAATGAAAAGTGTTGTAACTCACACACAGCATCCACACTGCATGCCACCATTATATATAACAAGAATGGGTATACAATACACATATTAGAGACGTATACATTATAGATACAGCAATCAGGGATCATTCACGTTACACCTTATTTACTAGTGAGATCAGAACTTATGATTGCATTGGTACAAAGCATAGTCCATCAATTATTCTTAATCCATCATATCCATACGAGAATTGTTCTAGTAACTATGTAGAATTGTATATATCGTTTAATCGTATGAGTTAACATAGGCTTTACTATATAATATTGATGTGTTGAACCAAACGGCTGAAATTCTGAAAACACACACTTAAATGTTTCAGTTAAATTCTTTACAACATTAGATGAACCTTCTAATCTATTACAATATGTATTTGAATGCAGTGGTATTTCATAGACATACATAAATACCCCTTACGACGGAGCGTTGAAAATACCTCACCTAATGAGGTTCATGTCAGATAGCATCTAATAATGTAGCATAATGTTCTATACTTCCTAAAAATACATCAATTTTGTCACCGACGTACTTTCGAAAATATTTCACCTCCAAACCATAATTCTTTATATTGTTCATTAGAAATGCATACGTTTTGTTTTATTTCTTATAAATTACATGTTTAACTATAAACTGAAAATGTTTATATCATGCATGAAAACCTATAAGATATTTACCTATATATAATGGAAGAATGTGTAAACTAAAATGAGGTAAGCTCAAATCATAACATTGGATATCTACCTAAGGGCTAAATCTCAAAACCACTAAAAACATGGAGTGGTTTTGCTTAATTTGTTTTCCCTTTAATTTTGATTATTTTGAATAAATGATAACTTCCAAATCAAGTTTTTTTGTCCGTTTTTGTATTCTTCCATGTGATAGTTTTGTTGGATTCTGTTTCAACAACTTCAATTGTTTTTATTATTTTCTACAATAACATTCATAATCATGAGATTACTTTATCTTTTTGGTTTTTCCAAAAAGATTACTTTATCTTTTTGGTTTTTCCAAAAAGATTACTTTCCCTCCAATTATAATTATTTTAGATAAATAGTAACTTCCAAAATTCACATTTTCCCCTTTTCTATGGTTTTTATTTGGTAGTTATGGATTTATTGGACTCTGTTTCAACAACTTCAATTGTTTTTGTTATATCCTAACATAACAAGCATGTTGGGATTAGTTTACATTTTTTTTTGTTTTTTCAAAAAAAAAAACGTTGATCTACTTTATACTTTTAAAAAAAATAAATAGTCTGCATTATTCCCTTTTTGTATTTTAGGAGCAAATTCCTTAATGATACCCTCAATTATTCCTATTTTGAACTTCAGTATCCTCAACTTTAAAATCAGTCATTCTGGTACCCTAAACTTATATTGTGTTTCAACTTACAAATAATTTGATAACTCCATTAAAATTTGACATGAAAGGTCAGTTATGCCCTTTCATTGTATTTCCTCTTTGCAATTTTGTTTCTTCTACATCTTTCTCCATGAGGGTAGGCGATGGTTGCTTGTATCAGCGATGTGGAGGACTAATCGATGACCTTAGAGGACTGAGCGGTGACGTGGAGGACTGAGCAGCATGGTGTCTTGAACTGAGATCCGACGGTGCCACGACGATTGGTTTCTCTTACCTATCTATCACATTGATTTCTAGTTAGGGTTCCGATTTTCTCTGTGATTTTTGTAAAGGCAACAATGGATTCCATATTAACTCCCATAAGGGTTTTCTATTAGGGTGACGATGTGTTCTGTCTCACTCCAGTTAGGATTTCTCTTCCTAAGCAATAGACGGTGGGTTCCGTCTCACTCTAGTTAGGGTTCTCTTCTTGGATAGTAGACGAGGGATTCCAATGATTGATTTCCAATGTATCTAGTAATTTATAGTTATAATTTCTTATGCTTTTTTTTATTGACAAAATGCAGATGTTAAAAATGTTACTACACAATTGATATCAATTATGGGGGTTTTCTTGACAATGAAACACCAAGATATTATAGAAATGGAGATATTGCATATTGTTCTAATATTGACCCAGACAGGATGTCATACTTTAAAATGATAGATTCACTTGAAGACATGTATATAGACAGAAGGAGTACAATCTATTACAAGCTTCCTGGAAAAGATTTGGATAATGGACTTATTCTACTTGACACAAACAACAAGATTTTGAACATGTATGTCATAGGAGTACAGGTGGTTGATTCACCTCCTAAAATATTAGAGTATGAAGATTATGCACAACCATCTCCTACTAATTCAGGGATACCTCCTCTTGAAGAAGTCCACTTGGAGGATGAAGACAATGAGAATGAAGACTACAATCCAGTAGCCTTCGAGGATGACAATGATGATGAGGATGAGTAATGATCATGATAACTACTCGACGTATGATAAGGATATTGTGAGAAGTTGGGATGAAGTTTGCATGTCCACAGCATTTTAGGAATATTGTGAGACTTGTGAATATAAGACTTGGTTGTGATTTGATATTTGTAAAGAATAACTATGAAAGAGTCACAATGAAATGTAAGGAACTAGCATGTGACTACAGAGTCCTTGCTTCATGGATGTCCACGGAGTACAGTTTCCTGATTAAAACCATGTAACCCAGCCATAAATGTAGTAGGTGGGTGAGAAACAGACAGGCTACCTCCACATAGTTGCCCAATCAATATCTTGTTCAAACAGATGACCCAGGGTGAAAGGCTAAATCCCTCAAGAAATGTGTGCAAAGGGATCTATGTTTGAATCCATCTGATTCCAAGATAGATAGACGTAACAAGAAGGCATTGACATTAATAGTTAGTTGTCACGAGAAGCAATACAATAAGCTTTAGGATTACTATAACATTCTGAGATTGAAGGACCCAAAGATATTTGCACTACTCCAGGTTGAGAGGCCTACACCTGGCAGTGCTCCTCTGCTATAAAGGTTATTTGTGTCTCGATGCAGTGAAGAAGGGAATGACACATTTTAGGCCTTCCTTAGGACATGCTGGTTGTCATCTATCTGGTCCATACGATGGGATTCTACTAAGTGCTATAGCCATGGATGCCAACAGTCAACAATTCCTAGTTTGTTTTGTTGTTGTTAAGAATGAGACCAAGGATAGTTGGATATGGTTCTTGACACATGTTATTGAGATGTTAAGGTCTCCAAAATGTGGATGGACCTTCATGTCCAACAGGCAAAAGGTAACACAATGATAACCTCTTATATGATTATTGCTATTTATTTTTTAGTGCTTGTGTCATGTTAGTTGTGTTTTGATAACTAATAACTGAATTCTTTTCGTAGGATTTGGTTCAAGCTTTTGGCACTGTATTGAGTGTGGTAAATCCTAGATATTGTTTTAAGGCATTTACATGCCAATTTTAGAGGGAAGTTCAGGAGTAAGGTCTACAAAGATGCACTTTGAGCTATTGTTGGAGCCTACAATGAGGTAGATTTTACAAAGTATATGCAAGCAATGAGGAGAATCATTCCTCATGGAGAGGAGGCCTTCAAGTACATGGAGAACAATCTATATCCATATTGAGCTAAGCATGCCTTCAGCACCAATCAACGTGTAATCAGATTGAGAACAATAACTTCGAGAGTTGGAATAATGACATGATGGAGTCAAGAGAAAAACTAATAATTGGCTTGTTTAAGCACTTTAGGAGGATTGTAAAGAAATGGTTGTTGAGGATGTGCTTCAGATTTTGGCAGTTTGTTGGTAAGCTTTGAAGGCTAATTTCTCCTTACATGAGTTACTTGAACAATAAGTAGTTGCATGATTATGTTGTGGATGATTGCAACCTTGCTCGAGCATGGCTTCCTTTGCACTCCTATTTTTCCTATTTCATTCTTGAACACTGTGGGAGGAAAATGAGAGAAGAACTCTTTAGAACTTCCTCGTCTTCTTCGTCTTCTCTTTCTTTTTCTTTTTCTTCTTCTCCTTCATCTGTAAAGGAGAAATAAAGAGAGAGATGGTCTAGGAGATGGAGATCGACAATGACTGTCGAGATCTATGTGCATCATCGTTGAACGATACACACTCTTAGATCTTCACCTTTCTTATTCCCAAAGTGATGCCAGGAGTATTAATGTAAACTATGTTCCCTAGGTGAATAGTACTTTCTAGCTTTAATCCATGATTTCTCAAGTCACATGTATCAGATTTTGATGATTTCTCTCCCATATGGTAGATTATCTCAAAATCTTCATTTTGACATATTGCATGTGATTTTTGAGCTCATGTGGTGAGATTGGTAGAGATTGCCATTCACAAGTAAATAGTACCCGTGAAAAGTGCATGTGAGCTTTGGATTGAGATTTCTTAAGTTTCGCCTATTGGATCTTTGTGATTTTTTATCCTAATTGGTAAATCGTCTCAAGATCTCCATTTTGGTATATGATTTGTGATTTTTGGGTTTGTGTGGTGAGACCAATCGTGATTCCAATTGTGATTCTCAGATAAATAATGATTTTGAACTTTGATTGGTAATATCTTGAGTTTTATAATTCAGATCTTTGTAATTTTTGTTCCAAATGATAAAGTATCTCGAGATCTTAACTTTGATATGTTATATGTAATTTTTAAGCACATGTGGAGGGACCAGTCATGTGGTGAAAGAGACAGCATTGTTTGGTCCTCTGTTTCAGTCGTGTGGGATGAGGAAAACACACTATTCTCAGGAGAATTGCCTAAAAGATTTAGTAGAATTCCCCTTATGTCGTAGATGGAATAAAAGACTAAAAAATGCAGAAATACTAAGTCTTTTCCTTATTAGTCTAGATGGACAATCGGATTAATGTTTAACATTGGAATAAGATATTAGTTTAGTTTTGGTATGGTTTGTGTTGTTATTTGGTCTTGCAGTTAAATGAGATTTCAAGACCGTTGTGTTGGCTTTTGTGTGGTCTCTTCTGGGTGGATTTTATACCCAAAAGGTGTTTTTGCCCCTTTGTTGTTGTTTTAGCTGTTTTTTTGAGGTTGTGGTCATGGATTAAGTGTAATGCTTTAGAACACAGATACCCCAAAGTTATGGTTTTAGAATGTTATTTCAAAAGAAATTTCAAAATGAATTTTAGGAAGATATGGACTATTTTGAAAAGTAGATTTCCAAAAGATTTGGAAATGAGGTTTTGAGTTTGTGATTTTTTGTTGTGGTTTCGCTTGCCACATTTGAAACAATATTTTGTAGTATTTTGAGATGATTTTCGAAATGATTTTAAAATAATTTTCCAAAAGAATTTGAAAAAAAATGCATAATTTGCAAAGATTTTGAAAAGAGGTTTCCGTGGTTTTCTTTGTAGAACTAAAAGAGTTGTAGGGTCGTACTGGCAAACCAAGGATAATTGATACCTCTAGACGATCAGGTACGAATCCGAGGTTGAGGTTCGGAGCAGTGTTGGCAAGGGTCAGGAGTTAGAGACTCTGGATGGCCAAAGCACAAATACTTTTTAGAACCCAAAGGGTCATAAGGTTGTACTAGGTGGTCTTGCCATGATAGTGCAATACATTTTGACAACTACTAATTGATTGATTGGTCGCTCTTGGCCATAGTGACACGATAGATTTTCGCACTTGATGCATAAGTTGTGGTTTTTGAGCTTTGATCCAGGTTTTCAAAGCTTCAATCTAAAGGAGACCTAAGTTTTGAAACAAGGTTTTGTACTAGCTTTTAAGATGTGGTTTTATGCTGATTTTCGGTTTGATGTGGCATAGAGTAGCCATTTCAAGTGTGCATAAAGAGTTTTCAAAAAAAATACACGTATCTTGAAAAAAAAGAGAAAATGATTTTGAAAAGCATGTTTTAAAGGATTTATGCTTCCTAAGCAATATTGAATTGCCATGTTGTGGTTTCTTTTTAGTTTTCAGAGGATTTCCTTAGTGCACGTCACAATGAGAGGATGCATTGTGTTTTTGGTGGTTTAGTTTTCCACATGAGTTTTTCTATAGAAATTTTGTATTTTGAGGTTCCTACTTTGGGTATAAAATAGTAGAGGTTTTACTGTATATTCTTAGCATGGTTTTCATGTTTGACTTCTCGACTGATGTTCCGCTTCTATTTTAGGTGAGTGTGTGCTAGATGACCCTTTCAGTGGTCACTTATATGTATTTTGTTTTGTTTTATTATTTTACAGGTGTAGGTATAAGATTAGAACATTTACTAATGCACATAAAGAGAAGTCACTCAACCACAAATCAAGAGTTCTACATAAGTAAGTTATTTTAAGTGTATTTCTAATAATTATGCTACTTATTATTGGTTATGCTTCGATTTTTAAATACTGGTGCTAGAAATTGGAAAGGAAAAAAAAAGTAGGATGTGACATCAAAGCATTACCGAGAAACATATCAAATACGCATCTACTAGATTATGGACTAAACTATGTTCCATGCAATTATATTGTAATTAAAATTATAGTATGTGTTAACCCTTTCATTATGAACAACTAATTATGATATGTTTAGTAAATACTTTTGCTAAAATTAAAATTATAGTATGTTTTATCCCTTTCATTATGCAACTAATTAAAATTATACTTATATTTTTTCTTCATGTAATCTTCATTGTCTTACTTCATTGACTTTAGTAAATATAAAATGCACACAAGAAGAACTCTTATGCACTGACATTAGTTTAATTATATGCATTATTTATTATTTAACATATGTTGAAATTTCTAAGGTCCAAGATCCATAACCCCCTTGGAAGTGAGGTAGAGAAACCAATTAAAATCAGAAATTAACCCCTCATATGAGTACCAAACTACTACTGCTACCTTTCTAAAAAGAATCAAATCTGATGCGATCAATCCTCTTGTTATATGGTACATATGGACCTTGTTATTTTTATATAATTGCAATGAAAAGAAATCAAAACCATGGTAATCACCGTTTATAAAAAATCTAGACACATTTTTTACATAAAATTTAAGCCTCAAATAGTTATTAGATTTTGTTAATAATGGAAATTTTTCTAAACATATCTCCCATGGAAGTCATTCATCTCTAACCTATTGAGATTTTTCTCCCTTTTCTTTTCAAAATTAATGGTTTATTTTTTGTGAGTAGCATCTGTTGGTAGAATTTTGTTTTAAACATTTTCAATCATTGTAAGCTTCTTATATTTATTATCAGTACATTCTACATAAAAATTCTAATAATCACGATGACAATAATTAATGAGTAATATGATAAAACTTTGAGAATGAATAATTGAACAAAGTATAACATATAAAGCCACAATCACAGAAAATCAATTTGGGTCTATGCTAGGAAGATAAATAATGAAAGTGTATTTATATACATAGACAACTAGTTGAAAAGTTTAACCTCACATGGTTTTAGTTTACTAAGAGAAAACTAATGATAAAGAAACTAATGGAGTTAATGTAGTGGGTATGACAAAGAAAAAGGAATACCTAGTGGGTGTGGGGAAAAAGAATTTTCAATTAACATGGGTATGCATCAAGGATTGACTTTGAGCTTCTATCAGTTGATCAAGGACGAACTCAATGAAGAATGTGTTTAGCTAGCTTCGTGGTGCAAAGTGTTGGACATATAAGAAAGAACTGGTTCAAAAACAAAGTATAACTAAGATGAAGATATTAAGATGGATGAGTTGTAATACTGTAAGAGATAAACCAATAAAAAATTTCATTCATAATAAAATGGGATAGTGCCAATGAAGGAGAAAATGAGAGAGAATTGTAACAGATGTCTTGGTCATGCCAAAATGAAATCTTTAAGTGCACCGAAAAGAAAGGAAGAATCAATTGGTTTAGGTAAATTTAAAATACAATTATTAATAGTAAAAGAAAGCAAGTAATCTGAATGCAATTGATAAATTTGGTTTAAGAGTACGATTTTTCAATAGAAATATTCAAATCTCAACTGGTTCCCTAGAACTAGGAGGCTAACGTGGCTTCTTAATCATGTTGTTTAAAAAAATGAATTGATCATCTCCGAAAGGTGTTGTCTACTTAAATCCTAGCAGATTAGGCCAGGACTCAGGTTTCGGTAGACCGAAATCTTCCGGTCGACCGAAACAGGGGGTTTCGGCATATCGGAAAAATTCGGTATACCGAAACAGGAAATTTCGGTATACCGAATTGAAAATTCGGTATGCCGTTTTTGCCCTGACTTTTAAATGTTAAAAGGTGATTTTTAATGAATGTTAAGTGATTGTTATGGTATGGTGGGTTTATGTGAATGTTGTTTGCCCCGTGAAACAACATGGAGGCATGTGGAACCCCAAACAAATGAATTTGGGTGTGATTTTGGGTTTTGACCCTATAAATGAATGAAAAGATGGTTTTGTGTGGTTTTTAGGCTTGAGACCCAAATTTAAGGTTTTAATGTGATTTTGATGGCTTGAGTTGGGACCCCAGTGGAGGGTCAAGTGTTGCAAGGAAACAGAGTCCTGCAACGGAAAGAATGAAATGGAAAATGGTATTTGAAAAATTGGAAAGAGTTTTGAAATGGAACACTAATAA
>JAMKQA010056978.1:0-11168 GCA_024699735.1 Posidonia australis
TAAAGTATTCTGAAGAGTTATGCAACCTTGGTAAGGTTGTTGAAGAATGACCTTTTTTTAGGCTTTGCGTGTATCTAAATATTTACCTCTCCTTGTTCGTCTTTCCTCCACACCATCAGGCAACCACTTTCAAAGCCTTACTCATGCCGCTTCAGGATATCACAAAGTTCTACAGGAAAATCGGAAGCTATACAATCAAATCCAGGACCTTAAAGGTAACACAATAAACTTCACAGTGCCATATTAGATACATATTTTAAAGGAAGAGGAATTATAAATGCATACAGACAATCACATTTTAAGCTTCTTTTCTTACAGGTAGTATTAGAGTGTATTGTAGAGTGAGGCCCTTTTTGCCTGGACAATCTAATTCTATGAGCACCATTGGTCATCTTGATGATGGATCCATCACAATTATCACACCTTCAAAGAATGGAAAGGAAGGGTGTAGATCTTTCAACTTTAACAAAGTACTTGGGCCATCAGCAACCCAAGGTTCTTCATATCCTTCCTCTCTGTTTTTCATTAGTACATTTTCATGTTCTTCAGTTATTGTAATTACTTTGGCTATGTCATGCAGATGAGGTATTTTTAGATACACAACCTCTCATTCGGTCAGTTCTTGATGGTTACAATGTCTGCATATTTGCTTATGGCCAAACAGGATCAGGAAAAACCTATACTATGGTAAATAATCATACCAACTCTAATTATTAGGTTTCTAGTCATTTTTGTTAGTTGTCTAGCTAGCTTGACTTACATGATTGGATTAAATGTTGTTATACACGTGAAGCTGGTATAACAACAGGACTTATCTTTTATCTGGGCTTAATATGCAGACTGGACCTAGAGATATCACCAACCAAAGCCAGGGGGTGAATTACAGGGCATTGAGTGATTTGTTTTCTCTTACAGAGCAGCGGAGGGACGCATTTTGTTATGATATTGCTGTTCAGATGATTGAAATTTATAATGAACAAGCTCGAGACCTTCTTGCCAACGACGGGAATAACAGAAAATATCCTTTTTTATCTTTTTAGTATTTGAAAAGTTCACCTAGAAGTTGATGCCATCTACAAGTTTTAACATATTTGTAGTATGAAAGGAGAAAAGAATAAATTATTGATGATAGTAGTTACATATATATATATAGGAACATGCAATGTAAAAGGAGAAAAGAATAAATTATTGATGATATGAGTTACATATATATAGGAATATCCAATAAATAGATATCCAATAACTTAAATAGATTAATAGTTGATTAATAAGTCTAACACACTCCATTAAGTTGGAGCATAAATGCCAATTATGTACAGCATATTACAAAGAAAATTAAATATACGAACACTTAGTCCATTTATGAAAATATCAACTGTCCTAAAGACTTAGTGTAGGGAGTAAAGATAACTTCTTTTATCATCATATCACGCACATAGTGACAGTTAACTTCAATATATTTTGTGTGTTCATGGAAGATCAAAATGTTAGCAATGAAGATAGTCGTTTGGTTGTCACAGTGTATAGTCACGAGAACATTTATAGACAAACAAAGTTTTATCAGTAGTGACTTGAGCCATATCATCTCATATGCTGTTTGTATCATGAAGTGATACTTGACTTCAGCGTTGGATCTGGATACAATATTCTGTCTTTTGTTTCACTAAGTGATAAGATTGTCCCTAACATACATGTAGTAGCCTGATGTGGACTTTCTTATCTCTTCTGTCGCCAATATAAGCAGAGTCTCAATAAGTTTCAATCTACAAGTGACTTTTCTTTCTATAAATAAGGCCTTTTGCTAAAGCATGCTTGATGTAGGCTCTTGCAATACTCCCTGCCAATGAACCATCTTAGGTTCATGTATAAACTAATTGAAAAGTCCAACTGCATAAGAAATGTTAGGGCATGTAACAATTAAGTAAATCAACTATCCAATTAAATGTCTATATTGACCAATATCCTCAAGAGGCTCATAAGAATTATCTCAGAAAATAGAGTACTCTTGAGTTTAGAATCCATAAGTCCAGTCTCTTGAAGTAGATCCAGTGTATACTTTCACTAAGACATAACCATCTGGTCTTTGACGTTGGCAAACTCAATTCCTAGAAAATACTTGGACTTTCCAATATCTCTGGTAACAAAATGAGTATTGAGACACTCTTTGGTTTGACTGATCCTTGTAGAGTCACTACCTACATATGCTGCTAGAATCACACAGTCTCTGATGGTATTCCTGTAAAACACTGAATGATTCATTGTACATATTTGAAAACTACTAGCTGTAACAACTCTGTTGAACTTTTCAAACTATGCTAGTGGACATTGTGTGAGACTATAAATTACTTGCTTGAATAAGCACACATGATTCTCTCCCTGAGCAACATAGTCTAGTGGTTGCCTTACAAGAATCAAATAAGACAAATCACTATATAGGAAAGTATTCTTAATATCAAACTGACAAAGTTTCTATGACTGATTTGTGGTAATGAACAGGAGTTACAAGTTTAGACGAGTTACAGGTGAAAAAGTCTTTACATAGTTAACATCATATATTTGTGGGAAGTCACAAGCGACTAAATGAACCTCGTACTAGTCAATAGACTCATCTGACTTGTACTTGACCGTGAATACCTATTTACAAGTGACTATGTTGGTATCTATAAGGTAAACAACCAAGTCTCAAGTACCATAAGACATTAATGCTTCTATTTTGTCATCCATAGTTGCCTTTCAACGAGAAAGAACAAGTGTTTCTTAGTAATTCTTGGGAATAAACTTTGTAGAAATAAACAAAGCAAAGTTATGGAAAGAAGGTGAAAGGTGGTCATAGGATATAAAATGGAAAATAATATAAGCTGTGGTGGAGCGTTTACTTTTTCGTATAGCAATAGGTACATCATGGTCTGAGGTAGGTATCCACAAACGTGTCGGAGGAAGGCTGAGTTTGAGGTGGCTGTTGATGATGATAATAAACTTGTAAAGGACAAGGTAAATTTTGTTCCACAATAAGAGAATTATCATTATTTGTGGTAGAATCTAAAACAGGTGGAGGTAAAGGAACGCTATTTGGAGTAGAATCAACAGAATCAAAGTAGAGTGTGAACTCAAAAAAATTGACATATGTAAAAATAATGTAACAACAAATGGGTGGATGAAAACACTGATACCTTCTTTAAGTCCTAGAATACCAACAAAAACACATTTAATGGATCGAGGAGACAGATTTTGAACAAAAGTAACACATTCAAATACTTTAGGAGACAAACAAAATAACTCTTTCTCAGGTGGCAAGGGTTTAAAAGGAGTAGCTAACATTCTATTGATAAGATAAGAAGTAGTAAGAACAATATCTGACCATAAGTACTATGAAATATGCATCTGCAACATAATAATGCATGTAACATTCATAATATGTGGATGTTTACGCTCAGTCATATTATTTTGTTGAGATGTATAAGGACAAGTGATTTGATGAAGAACACTAAGAGTGATACAATAATTTTGAAGTTTAGTTTGAACAAATTCAAGAGCATTATAAGTGTGAAAGATTTTTGAAGCAAGAGTAAACTGATTTATTATGCCTGTAAATTTTTTTTTGACTACATCAAGGACTTGAACACAATCTCAAAGAAGATAAACCCGAGATGTCTATGAAAAGTTATCAACAAATACAATAGAATACCTATGACTAGACACAAACGACACTCTAGTAGGATCTAGACATCACAATGAATCAATTCAGACTAACTCTGACTAGTTGTAAGATTAAGACATTTATAGGTAGCACGATACTTATCTAAAAGGATTGACCAAAAACCTAAGGTAACGTCTGTTGAAGCTTTTGATAAGATAGGTGACTGCATCAAAAGTGCCATAGTAATGATGACTCGTGTAGATGCAAAAGATACTAATCTCCAAGGTATTTCATTGCAAATCGTACACACCATGTTTACACTCACAATCCAAACAAATCCTCTTCTTTGTTGGTAAAAAGTCACAAAATAGTATAATTGCTTTATAATGGCACTAATGAATTAGGAATATAAAGAACTTTGTCAAGTGTAATATGAGAAGAGGCTCTAACAATACCTTCCCAGACACTGGATAAATACAACCATCAACGATGGAAATGAAATGGATAGGTAAAAGGTCTCATGTACCTGACAATGAGAAGAAATACCAGAATTTATAATCTAGGAATTATCCCTAAGCTAGTAAGGCACTAGTACCCGTGATAGAAGTATGTGATGTTATAGTAGAAGATTGATTGACTTGTAATTGTATAAATCGATCATAGTCATCCTGAAAAATGGATTCTGTTTGAGTAGGTCGATCTGTAGGTGATGTAGTGGAAGAGATCTTTGTAATAGCATGAGCAAAAAAGATATACGAGGGCATGCCAAACTTTGCCCAGTACTTATCAGATTGATGGCGAAACTTACTACAATGCTCACACTGGAGTTGTCCTCTCTTTGTAAATGAACCACCACGATCTCGGCCACAATTGCGAGAAAGAGCAATCGTCATAGACTGATCTGGAACAATAGTTGATGTAGCAGTAGAAATCTGCAAGACTCTAGAGAAGGTGGACTATAAAGAAGGAACAATCTCAATGCCAAGAATTTGTCTCTGTATCTGTGATCCTAACTCTGTGCTGAGACTAGACATAAAGATAGCAACAACGAGCTCCTCACAATACTCCTTTATCTTAGAGATATTAGTCATGAAGGATTGATAAATCTTGAACTCATCTAGAAGTGCACATAGGGACATGAAGTAGTCTTGTACTGAAATGTTCATAGATCCAATATATTTTGGAAATACTCTTCTCATCGTTATAGGTGCTTTTCAGGGTATCTCAATTCTTCTTGACGGGCATGAGCATCATGATGTCTCTAGAAATGCTCTCCTCCATACCGTTGACAAGTTAAGATATAACTGAATAATCATTAACAAACCAGTCTTTATAAGCACCATTCTTGACATCAAGGATCATGTGTCAGATGACGAATTTTTTGATGGATACCAAGAAACACCTCAAAGGCTCAAGACCAAAGCAAATAGTTTTGTCCATTGAGTCAGACGAAGGTACTACTCAAATTCTTCACAAGTGCATTTCTAAACATGGAAAAGGAGGCCATAAACCGCCAAGAAGAGTAACAACACAATCTGAGCAGAGATGAACAGCAGTAAGAACAATCTGATCGGATAGGAACAATGGCAAAAAAAATGGTATGAAAGAGTTACAGATAACTTCCCGAGCACTTAGTCTCAATCCGGGGCATGAAAAAAGATAAAATCAACCTCCTAAACATGCAATCTCAGTTGGAGGGCATGATAGAGACTTCAGGCATCGACGGCTGTTGGGGGGTTTTGCAGCTTGGGTTTCCTCTTCCCTGTTTTTTTTCTTTTAAAAAAACCTTGCTCTAAAACCATGTTAAAGTAGAGAAGAATAAATTATTGAAGATAGGAGTTACATATATATAGGAACATCCAATAAATGTATATCCAATAACCTAAATAGACTAATAACTAACTAATTAAGTCTAACATGTAGAACTATCCAAAGTCAAGTAAAAGTAAGACTCCCTTGAGACGCTTTTTCTAGATGTAATTCACATAATGCACGTGCTTTTTAACAAATACAGGCACGTGCTTCCTCCAAAACCAAAACCTGGTACCATTTTGTTCTTCTCATTCTCATATACAAACAGCTAGAAATGACTTTTTTTTGCAGGAAGAGCTAGTGCCCTGAATAAAAGTATTGTCTTGTCTTGTCTGCCTTTCTTTCTTTTATACTTTTCTACTTAAATTTTGAGTTTAACCTTTACCCAGTTACACATTAGAGATTCGTAATAATTCTCAAAGGGATTTAAATGTGCCTGATGCAAATTTGGTTCCTGTAACATCAACATCTGACGTTATTGAGCTCATGAATGTTGGACAAAGAAATCGTGCTGTAGGTGCAACTGCCTTGAATGACCGAAGTAGTCGATCTCATAGGTTAGGTGTCTTCTTTGGATCAATTTGTTTTCAAAAGTGATACTATCATATAAATTAGTGCCACATGATGGAATTGTTTGCATTGTTTGCAGTTGTTTAACAGTTCATGTTCAAGGAAAAGAAATGGCATCTGGAACCATTCTTCGTGGCCGCATGCACTTAGTTGATCTCGCTGGTAGTGAAAGGGTCAATAAATCTGAGGTAACTGGAGAACGATTGCGAGAGGCACAACATATAAACAAATCTCTTTCAGCTCTTGGTGATGTAATTGCAGCCCTTGCCCAAAAGAATCCGCATGTCCCCTATAGAAATAGTAAACTCACACAGTTGCTTCAAGATTCACTTGGTAAGATAAATTACTCTTCTTCTTTTTTGCTCATTTCAGAATTTAATGGTAGTCCAATTCCTTCTAAATTCCATGTTATCTGTACTTCTGTGTAGGTGGACAAGCAAAGACACTTATGTTTGTCCACATTAGCCCTGAAGCAGATGCTGCAGGGGAAACAATTAGCACACTGAAATTTGCTGAGCGTGTTTCTACTGTTGAACTTGGAGCTGCCCGCCTCAACAAGGAAACCTCTGAAGTTAAGGTGCTGAAGGAGCAGGTATTCTATTTAAGATTACTTTATGCTACAATTTGAAGAATTGCAATGCATGTTTAGCATGTGTAACTTCTTCTTGTTTCCATATGTTTTATCAGATTGCTTCTCTTAAAGAGGCTCTAGCAAGCAAAATTGGAGGACCTCAAAACATCCAAAACATGATGACTAGACCTGGGATACACAAAAATAATGCTGGTGAAGCATCACCTATGCATTCAAGCATGCAAAATGGTGTTGTTGGCCAGACAAGTTATAGACAGTTACCAGAGGAAGCAGAAAGCATTAGGGTATGTTTGCTGTAACCTATCAGTTTATATTATTTAAGTTTTCATCTAGATCTATTTCTATAGATTATTTTTTGCCATATTTTCAAAATCTTGTAAATGATATGCTTTAGAGTATTCTTTGGAATGGACTTTAATAGTGAAGCTAGATAGCAGACCTGGTTTCTTCTGAAGTAACTGATCATGTGCATCCCCTATGTGATATACACATAAGTAATTGGGAGATTGCTGAAGTTGCATATGGTTAGGGCATTTTATCATGGCCAATAGCTGGCTAGATCATACTTATCATGGCGCCTGCCTAGGTGGTGCCAAGGTGCAAATTGACTTCCAGGTGCATGCCTTGGCTCCACCTTGGTGCTGGCCATGCTAAACAGACCCAGATCCAGATGTGGATCTGGATCGAGATCCTATAAAATTTAAGAAACCCTATCTTTTGCATCGACTCCATTCTCCCTTAGCACCACCGACAGCTGCTAGCTGCTGCTACTTCTTCAGTTCTTCCCTTGGCACCAGTGGCTACTGTTGCTTCTTCCCTTGGCACCAACGGCCATCCTTGCTCTTGGCAATCACTCAGGTGGCTGCTTCTGGTGACCACTCTGGTGGTTTCTTCTCGGATGGCCTTGCTTCTTCCCTCTTCCATTCTCCCTTGGCATCTCTGACGGTCACTACTTCTAATGGCTACTTCTGGTGGCCTCTTCTCCATAGTTAACTACTCCGACAACATCTCTAGTGACCTTCTTCACTTCTCCTCCTCCTATCTTCTCTCTATCAATTTATTAACGAATATATTTATGAACATATAAAAAAACCTGAAAAAATTTATTTATATTACACTTCTCTGGTGATCAGGCGCCTCTCATCGCTGAGGTGCCTTGGTGCAATGATTAGTATGAGCTAGATGGTACTTACACAACTTTATAGTTAACTTGGAGATTGCTGAAGTTGCACATAATTAGGGTATTTTATCATGGCCATTAGCTAGCTAGGTAGTACTTGTACAACTTTATAATTGTGTCTATAATACTTCAATATTTTCTAGTTTATTTTCAAGGAAGCAATGGACTGGAAGGTTACATGAATAGACTCAGGCAGTTAGTTTACTAAAGATGTATATTCCATAAATACGTTATTTTTCATGTTATATTATTGTCAGCTGTCGATTGTAAATCGTTTTGTTGTTTTTAAAGTTTATATTCTCAGTGTGATTTTCTGCTATATCTGTGTTATAGACTCAGAGCAACTGCTCGAAGGGCAAAAAAAAGCCAAACTCTGATCACTCAGAAGTATTACCCGTGCTCAATGATTTACCTCCTTGGCCCAACAGCAATACTGATAACAAAGATACCACTTATGAAGATTGGGTCGACAAGGTCATGGTGAATAAGCTGGAAGTTACGGATAATGATTCCTTAGGAGACTGGCCTGGAGAGGCACATCACTTGCCTGAGTTCTTTTATCAGAAATACCTCCCTGATATGAGAGTTTTCCCAGAGCAACAGTGCAATGGAAGCATCAGCAGGACTGAGAGTCAGGAATTTGACTCACAAAGAACCCGATCTGAATCTGCAACCACAGATGATTCAGATGAATTTGATATTGCAACTATCGATTCTTCTGATTCCGATATGCTGTGGCAATTTAGTAACCGTAGTTTTGCTGCTGCTAATGGAAACATGTCAAGGATCAAAAAGGCCCACACAAGGCCACCAGGGAGTCCAGAAATAAGGTACCATCTTCTGCAAAAGGAGTATTTATGCTGGTAACCTTATGTATTTATTAGGACTATATTTACCCATTTGCATTTTAATTTTTCAAAGGTTCATGCAAAAATATTAAATGCCAATACATCATTACATGCATTCATGGACTCAATTTCTTCTGATATGCAGGACTCCAGTTCAGCCACATGGTCCATCACCATCTAGAAAAACATCAAATGGTTCCCTTCGAACACCAACACAGGTCGGAAGACGGCCAACTGAAGTGAAATGTCAGTTGTCCAGTGGAAAATTAAGAAGCAGGAAGTGAGAACATGTTCAAACGGTTTTGTTGGACCCTGATTTGGTTTGCTAGTTGGCTTGACAGTTGAGTGAGGATTAGATTTTTCACATGGAAGCAATAAGGCTATTGCTTGTAATTGTGAACATAGAATATCCATATGTATATGTACATGTATGCAGGGGGTGGTCTGCCATCTGGTTTGGGTTCAGATTGCCCACAATTCATCATGTTGGTGTGAAAAAAGAACAGGAAAAGAAAAATATATATTCATATGAAAAGCAAGAATTTAGTATTGATGTTCTTTGTTCCGTGTAATAGCCAACTGTATTCCTTTCTTCTTTTTGATTCTTTTCACTTCAACAGAAATCAATTGAAAAGAAAAAAGTGGTATCTTCGACAATGTTGGAGTGAAACTAGGCAGTGAGGAGACATTGATATCAAACCATGAGAAGACTATCCTGGTAGCGTGTGCTGTGACGGTCCAAGCTCACACTGAACTAGAGGTTTTATTCGGAGATGAATACTCGCCATGAGCACGTTGGTTTGTTTGCACTGCGTGTGGAATCTGATGCGGATCATGGAGCTGTTGGTTTGGTAAATTTGTGCTTGAAACTTCCCTTCTCTGAGTGTCATGCTCACTCTGGGGCATACGCTGTGCTCTAAGTGCCGTCAAATATAAACCTGCTGCGAGAAAGACAGTTGTTAGCCCAAAAACTCCAGCTGCTGCAAATAGTCCTTGCCGGACGACAGTGCACTTGGGTCTTAGCCTTTTCCATCCTGTCAAGTGGCCCAATTCAACGCTGATTCCGATCATTAGGAGCACCTCTGCAATAGCAAATGTAAGCCTGCATGGCAATGAGAAATGCAAGTTAGGTAGTTAGGCAGGATACTCGATAACTCACTTAAAACAAGAGTATCAATTTCTCTGAGTATGAGTTGCCGCAGGATGATTTCATTAGGTGCAAAATAATTTTTTTACTGTTAATAGCGGTTGGTTCTGATGACTTCCTGTATGATAATCACCAAAGGTTTGACGAAAATTAGACCTCCCTTTGTACTTAGCAGAGATGTGAAATCAAAGGTTAAGAAGTATTGGTAGTCGGCGAGGCTAACTGTGTTATATTTTTCCCCTGACAAAAGACATATCTATGAATTTTTATGGTGTTTGCGCACCTTTAACTTTGTAGTTTATTTTCATTCTGCTGCCAACATCTTACTAGACGTGCATAGAAAATATATTTGATGTTGTTTTCTTCTTGGGGAGATGGAACTAGTGAAAGGTAAAAATTTTCATGCTACCTAATTCAAACCCATAATCTCTCTCACGCGTAAACTGGGAGAATAAATGGTAGGTTATGTACTGATGTGCAACTTTAGTACTCTTATTTATTTATTTTTTTTGTTACCGGTTTAGAGAAGGGGAGGGGGCATGGTAAATTTATATCATCTCTCAGTCACTGTGAAATTTTTGTGTGTATACTTCAAGATTCGAACCTGAGACTTATGACGAGTTTGAAATTCTCTCAGTAGCTACTGTAACAATGAGACATTGTCTAGTATTCTTTTTTATTGTTCTACTTCGTTTCGTATTTCCCCACATGAAATTCGCTGGCCTACTGTTACCTACTGTTTCTCCTATTAACCCCAACTAATCTAACAATTATTGAATTGAACTACATCTCTGGAGTTTACCTTCCACCATTCCACCACCTCAACAACTACACCATCGTCACCAAAATGTGGATATGCTTAAAATGAATGCCAATAAGATAAAAGAAAAACAAAACAAAACAAAACAAATTGGAAGAAAAACTCAAGCTGACTGCGTCGATCCCTCTTACGGTCATAACATAAGCAGTCGTCTCATTTTGAATTATTCACAAATAAATAGGTGAACTTCCCAACTCTTCTTCAATCTAATTTTTGTTCCATTATATTTCTTTAGGCAATTTTAAGGTACGCATCGTGTCATCTTGTAAAGTTACAACAGCTTATAATTAATTAATTATAGTTTCAAAATTCTAGTTTAAATGAATTAAAGTTTTCTGGTAGCTCTGTTAACTATTTTATTCCATCAGAGGGGATGAGCTTTTCTTCCCACTAGGATGGACACGGTTCGATTTGGTTCGGTTTGTGACAAAACCACAAATCAAACCATATAATTCGGTTTGAACAATTTTCAAACCGAACCGAACCATTTTATCTATTGAAACCGAACCAAACCGAACCATTCAAAATCGGTTTGGTTCGGTTCGATTTGTGGTTTAACCAT
>JAMKQA010056979.1:0-12506 GCA_024699735.1 Posidonia australis
ATCCACAAAACCCGCACAAAAAGCCCATAAATCAGCATGATAACATCATAAACATGCTAATCAACACATTCTCAATCACATACCAATTTTCTACAATTTTTCATGCATTTATCACAATTTATGCATTAACCCTACATTTAACCTAAAACCGGAACAGAGGAAGGAGGAGGTCGTGTACCAGACCCAAGCCCCTTACCACACTCCGGCAAGCCTCCACGAGCTCTGGCGGAACCTCCAGATGGCTCACCACCTCCTCCCACGGTTGCACGCGCCTCGGCTCCCTTTCTTCCCTCCTTTCCTTTCTGCGTAGCACACCTCCTCTGCTCTGCCATTGCCCCCTCTTATCTCCATCCCCATCCACATGACGCCGGCCACCCATCCCGGCAGACGAGATGGGGAGGCACGGGCCTCCGTAGCTGGTGGCAAGGGAGGGAGAAGAGGAAGAAGAAGAAGAAGACAGAAAAATGGTGGAAGGTAGGGCTCGCGAGAGAAAGAAAGAAAAGAGGAAGAGAAGAAAAGAGAAAAGAATGGCACGTAAACCGAGACAGCTGTGCATCCTCAAACCGGACCCCACAAGGGTCCCAAGACACAGGTAGATGCACATAAAGCCAGCCACAACAACACACACAGCCAAGAAATAACAAATTATCCATTAATAAACCATTAAACACAATATTACAAATAATACATGGTTTATTATAGAAATGGATAATTAGGCCCTAATGTTACACTAGTGCTCCAACTTGGTGCGCCACTTATGTGCTCTTGCTTGGTGCTCCAGCTAGGTGCTCAACATTGGTGCTCAAACTTTGTACTCTCCCCTACTTGTCTGAATTTTTAATCGGGTTGCGGGCCTGCTATAGGTTTGTGGTTGGTTTAGTTGATGGGATTGAGTTTGGCACATCCAAAGAAACATCGAGAAAGTTTATCTATGAGCCACCTCAAAATCAGGGTGTCTGCAGATGCCCCTCCCTGAGCGAGGTCAAGGGACAAAAGGAACCAAGACTGACGTTCAGGGTTGACATGATACACCCATTCTGAGGTTACAGAAGGATGGTGTTTGCTGTAGGCAGTAAGTCACTTATCCGACGGATGTACTGAAAGTCATGACTTGTTGCCAAATGCAAATGCGAAATGCGTGCAACTGCTGATCTAAATGCCAGAAATGTGATGCCAATGCAAAAAAACAAATGCGAGAGCTGATCTTGAAAGCAGTTGCAAAAACGATACTTGACGTAAGAATGGATGCTTGTAAGGCGATGCAATGCTGAAATAATGGCAAAGATAAAAGAAATCTCGCACACAGATGAAACCATTGGCAGGAAAATGATATGTTGTCCGACTCATCAATCAGATTATTGAGGGTAACAACCTGAGGAGGCGGGATATGACAAGTCAATCAAGTCTTGTCAACCCGTTCGCCAGACAACATGATAGTTGTCAACCGAGTAGTTGGGGATACCAGCCTAAAGAAAAGGGGCATGACAAACAGATTAATTGTCAAGCAGAACAAAAGGCCCTATCCGCACGGTCCGAGGGCAAACAACGGGATTTCGCGCCCGCGAACACCTAAAAGGAAAAATGATAGAAGAGGACCTTCACTGCCCAGTCAAAGGGTCAAACAGTTGGATTTCGCGCTCACAAAAATCCAAGAAAAAGGATAAAGACCTCGACCGCCTGGCCGAAGGTCGACTTTGACTGCCCGGTTAAAAGCCATGGAAAAGGATTTCACGCTCATGAAAATCCAAAATAGAAAAGGATAGAAGAGGACCTTGACTGCCAGGTCAAAAGGTCAAACAGTTGGATTTTGCGCCTGCGAAAATACAAGGAGCAGGATATGACCTTGACCGCCTGGTCAAAAGGTCAAACAGCTAGATTTCGCGCTTGTGAAAATCCAAGGAAAAGGATAAGGTCCTCGACCTCCCGATCGAAAGGTCAAGTAGCTGGATTTCGCACCAGCGAAAATCCAAGGAAAGGAAAGGACCTTGATCGCCCAGTCAAAAGGTCGAACAACTGGATTTCACGGGTGCAAAATTCCAAGTAACAGGATAAAGTCCTCGACTGCCTGGTCAAAAAGGTCGAACAACAGGATTTCGCACCCGTGAAAATCCAAGGAAAGGAAATGACCTTGATCGCCTGGTCAAAAGGTCGAACAACTGGATTTCGCACCTGCAAAAATCCAAGGAAGGGGAACCTGACTGCCTGGTCACAAGGTCAACAGCTGGATTTCGCGACCGTGAAAATCCAAGGAGAAGGATAAGGACCTCGACCGCATGGTCAAAAGGTCGAACAACTGGATTTTGCGCCCATGAAAATCCAGGAAATAGATATGACCTTGACCGCCTAGTCAAAAGGTCGAACAACTAGATTTCACGCCTGCGAAAATCCAAGGAAGGGGACCCAGACCGCCTGGTCATAAGGTCAACAGCTAGAATATACGCCTACGAAAATCCAAGGAGAAGGGTGAGGACCTTTATCGCCTGGTCATAGGTCGACTTTGACCGCCCGGTCAGAAGCCAAACAAAAGGACAAGGAGAAGACCTCGACTGCCTGGTCAGAAGCAAAGAAAAAGGATATGGAAATGACATCGACCGCCCGATCGAAGGTCGACTCTGATCGCTAGGTCAGAAGCCAAGGAAAAGGATAAGGAAATGATCTCGACCGCCCAGTCAAAAGGTCAACTCTGACCGCCCGGTCAGAAGCCAAAGAATGACCTCGACCGTCTGGTCGAAGGTTGGCTTTGACCGCCCGATCAAAAGCCAAGGAAAAGGATCTCGCGCCCGTGAGAATCCAAGGAAAGCAAAGGAAAAGACCTTGACCGTCCGGTCAAATGTCGACTTTGACCGTCCTGTCAGAAGCCAAGGAAAAGGATCTCGCGCCCGCGAGAATCCAAGAAAAGAAGGGATAGAAGGATCTCGTCCGCCCGGAGCGAGAACCTAGAAAAACGAAAGCAATAATCCCTGGATTGTCCCCCAGGAAGGAAACTAGCTCAAATGCGCTGGGCAAAACTGCAATCGTGCTCGTTGTTGGCTCTATGGCATGGAAACCAGAGTTCTTGTTGAGATGCATGTGCAATATTCTCTGAAGGAATCTTGCTGGAATCTCGATCTCAATTGGCTTTGTTTGCGATGTTCGCAAAAAGCTTGGGGCATATCCGCAATTTGTTGAAACTGGAGCGGCCTTATTGCAAATTTCCTGATGTCACAAACTTCTTGTGCTATGATATTTAACATTCTGCTGGGTGCTTGCAAGCTTCTGCTCAAATATTATTTATTGCATCCATTGTGAGTTATTTTGCACGCCTCATGGTATAAGGGGGTTTTCTGCAAGTCTCCCATCTGGTGAATTCTTGAAGACTTGTGCACATGCTTTTCATGGCATTTTGCCTTTTGCCTTTTGTAGACTGTAGAGTGCAGAGGACAACAATGCAATTCTTACAGCCATTTTGCACTTTAGACCTTGGAAATTAAGATACTTGCACCACTTGTACATGATGGGGTCCACAGGATAGCTGTCATATCTACTAGGGTATCTAACCATGGTGACACCAAAACACTACTCTGATGTCCTACAAACATTGGTTGGTGCACCAATTGCGGAGGATCATGAACATCTGCTAGTTTAAGGCATGTCCTTTTCATTGTTGAATATTGCCATGGTTGAAGTGAACTTGCACTTGTTATGCAGTGTGGCTAGATTCTGGAAACCCTCTTTTCATGCCTTTCGCTTCAGGCAACTATGCTTCTGTGAACTGACAGGCTTATCCTGAAGTGCTTTCGAGAAGCCTCATTTGCATGCTCCCAAGAGTAGTATTGTCCCCATGATCTTCTTGACTTAGAAAGGCAGCTGGCATGCCCCTAGAAAAAGACCTAACTCCAACCAAAAAGCAGTTAACATGCCCTTGGTTGAATATCCCTTTTTTGCCAATATTGCAACTCAAAAGGTAGCTGGCATGCCCCTAGTTGGAACATGGGCAAACACCTTGCAAAGCGATGCAAAATGCGAAAGTGGTGAATTATCCAATGCTAAATGCCAGATGATTTATGGAAGCCAGATTTATGAATGATTGATAGAAGATATGCCCTCAGCACCGAGGAAGCCTTCATTGCCTGCTACAAGGAACTAGAATGTCCTCAACTCACATGGTGCTACCTGGATCCCTGGGTTTTTGGTGGCTCTCACTCAACCAATGGGCTTTTGGGATGAGATGGGCTTCATGCCAAACTCCTAGGGCCCTATACCTACTTTTCTCGATAATTCATTTTCTTTTTCTCCCTCAAAGGCATGCTGACTTACCTTATCCCCTACTTGGAGGTAATAAACATCTAGGCTGAGGGGTGGCTTCTTTTTTAATTTTTGATGGAAAAGGGGTGGCTAGTCCCTTTGAACATATGGGCTTGGTAGGTGTATGCTTCAACTCCTCTCCAAGTTATGTGGTAGGGATAGAGTCATCTTATATGCCTCTCTCATTAGAGCCGACTTCTATCTGTAACTTCTATCTTCTCATTTCTTTTGTGCTCCGAAGTCTATGTTTTCTTTTTTTTATTTTATTGGCTCGCATTCTCACTTTCATCCTAGCATTTTGTCTCCCTCTGGAGGTAGAGGTCCCTTAGGAATTTGTACATTTCGCCCATGTTCCCA
Source organism: Posidonia australis (assembly GCA_024699735.1). Taxonomy (NCBI): domain Eukaryota; kingdom Viridiplantae; phylum Streptophyta; class Magnoliopsida; order Alismatales; family Posidoniaceae; genus Posidonia; species Posidonia australis. The sequence goes on from JAMKQA010056979.1 coordinate 4,642, forward strand.
CAAAAACTGGCTCCCTTACCTCCTTGGTCACACAGGTAGTAACACGTAAGGAGGGTCAAACTCTTCCTAAGTAGGCAGACTTCCGATTTTCCTCATCGGGCAATGGTTATGCTAATGTTTATATTATGATTACAATACAAAAAGAAAGTACAATGCATATGACGCAATTTGTGTGATGTGAGGAGGCAGTAAGCAAAAACATAGAGATGCATGGCCTACAATGGAATGTTTTGCAAGGCTCAGGAGTGGAAGACAATCAATGGTAGAACTTTTTAGTTAGGAGATGCTAATGGGTGACGATTATCGGCCCCAGCGAAAACTTTCTCCATGTCCTGAAGGACCATAATTGATGCTTGGTCCTGGTTAGATTGGCTGTGGCGGCGAAGCAACTGTTTTCCCTTCTTGATGTTGTTGTGCATTGTTAAGTCCTCCGCGAGCACTTCCAATTGTTCTTGGAATAAAGATGAGTAGATCTCCAACTGTTTCATCTGTCAGGCTCTCTATGTCTGCCTTTTGAGCAAAATGTTGTATTGCTGTTGCTTGATACACTGCTAACTGTTCTGAGTCTAACAACGTTGTACAACTCTGTAACTACTTACAGGTCTGTTCTGGCTTTGAATGATCATTCTCAAGAAAAAAACTTCTAAAAACTGTTGGCGACTATGATATTGAGGCTGTGAACAAACTCTGGCTTGGATTTAATACGCCTGCACTGGTAAAGTGAGTTAAATCGAGGGAAATAATCATCCTTGGGGACTTACAGGAATATAGGGATCTTCCACCGGTACTAATGCTCGTATCCCAATCCTTTGTACTCTCTTCGTTCTTCCGCCTTGATCGGCTCGACGGTTCTTTGTCCGTATTGCCCAAGGGATTCCTTTCTCATATCCCTAGTTGCAATACAAATTCTCGACCTCCAGACAAGGGACAAGGGTTGTTGTGAATGGCCAAGTGGCTGACAGACTCAGAGCGGGAATGAGATTAACTGGTTTAAATCGGTTGACATGACACAGAATACCAAAATGTTGGAGCTAGAGCAGAGACTTCCACAATGGTAGGACGACTCAAACTAAAGATTCCTCAGAACAACCGAGGGAGGTTAAATACAACTGTCATGGAAAAGGGGAAAGTACATCATGAATATGATTGATAGGATAAATAAAAGATCAGATAGAATCAACAAGAAAGATGGAATTGACTCTCGAGGGGCCTGCTGCTCCTAGGGCTGAATGTTGAGGTAAAGGCTGGCTAACTATGTTGGGTTGTGCTGGTGGTGCTTGTGCGGCTACTGATGTGGACGCGGGGCCTGCCACCTGTGTGTTAATCACAATGACCTTTTGACCAATCAAGTCCTGGATCGCGTTCCTTAATGTGAGACAATTGTCCATCGAGTGACCCACGACCTGATGGAAATTGCAGAATGCGTCTGCATTATACCAGGCAGGAAACGGACTTGGTGGTGGGCACACCTCAGGCAACCTTAGGAGGGATGTGACTTTAGGGAATACTATGCTCAATGGTTCCACTAAAGGGGTGTAGTGGCGCTTGTCACGGCGTTGCCGCCTTGGCTGCGAATGTGCCAATGGCGGGCGCACCACCACTTGAGGGGTAGGATAAACTAGAGTGGCAGTGGGAGTGATGTGTGGTGCATATGGTGCTCTAGGTGTGGTCGTGGGTGCATAAACTATTTGATGTTGAGGGGGGGGATGGACATTCGCCGATGCAGCAGGGGATCTAATGTATGAAACTGTATCCTTGGAGGGATCCCACCTCCAGAGTGGATTGGCATTGTGGTTGCCGTTGTTGTTGCTGTTGCTAGCGCCACTATGTGAGGAAGTGGCTTGCTTGGCAAATGCAGAGAGTGCTGGAAAACTGCCACCGTGCAGTGAACTCTCAACACGGGTGCCTGCCCGAAGCAGTGCCAAAAACGTGGTGACTAGTTGAATGCTAAGCAGAGCCCCGACTGCTGGCTATGCTCCTCGGATTATAATCTCGATAGACTCCTCGTCTGAGGGTCTGTCTTTGACTTGTGAAGCCAAGGAGCGCCATCATCCAACATACTCCCCAAATGTTTCATGGGGCCTCTGCTTGATAGCGACCAAGTCCACCCGCTTGGGGACTAAGTTGAGATTGAAGGAATATTGTTCCAGGAACGCCTACGTAAGGTCGTCCCAAGTCTTGATGGTGGCCATGTTGAGGCAGGTGAACCACTTCAATGCGGGCCCCGTGAGACTCTTCTGGAACAAGCGGATCAACAACCTTTCGTCAGCTTGGAGCTGGGCGAGGTCTCCGCAATAGGCTTTAAGGTGGGCAATTGGGCAGCCCCTACCATTGTATTTGTTGAATTCCGAGATTTGGAAATTCGGGGGGAGAGTCGCCTCTCGGAAATAACAGAGGTCTCGGAATTGGTAAGACCGATGGTCCCCGCCCTGCACTTGTCGGAGAGTGCGCTCCAGATCATTTACTCTCACGAGGAGAGCATTCAGAGCTACTGTAGCTATCGATTGTGCAGTAGAGGCGGGTGCCGCGTACACTATATGGGTCGCCCCTAAGGGCTCCTCCGGATCCACCATTCTGCCGTCTGGTGCTACGGCAGGGTGTCCAATGTACCCGTGCATGGGTGCTGTGTGTTGGGGGACAAAAGATGAGGCTTGATACTAGGGTGAAGACAATGCAAAAGGTGGTGCAGAGTGCGGGAGTAAGAGCTGTTGGACTGGAATGGCCTCAGGTATAACACTCATAGCGGGCTGTGCTCCCACAGCCTAGAAGGTTGGCCACCAGATAAAAGAGATGCATGTTGTTGTGGGTGCTGTGGTGGTGTTGAAAAAGGCAATGTCGACACCCCTATCGCTGGAGAGACAAGGGATGGCGACGGCTGTGGGGGTGGTGTAGTGGGTACAAACTATGATCCTAAGGCCGGTTGCAAAGGCAACTCGGGAGTCGGGAAGGACAAATCTGAGAAGGGATGGAGCGCTAGTGCCAATCCTTGCAACTACTGGGCGAGGGCCGACATGTGTTGCAGTTGCGCGGTCATGGGATCATCACTAGTGGCTCCAAAGGATGGAGGCAAAACAGGGGACGAGGAGTCAGGAAGTTGAGATCCTAGTTGTCCAAACTGGGGGGAGGGTACTACAGAGACAATCGTAGTCAGAGGAAGGCTGGTAAACACATAGCCCCAGGGAGGAACAGACTCAACTGCTGAGGCCCCAACAGCAGCAGAAGACCAAGCTGGTGGTCCCGAAGTTGGGGTAGCCACAGGGACACAGAATTGGGGTGGCAGAGGTCCTCTAGAAGCTAAGACGAAATTGGAGGCAGTGGTGTCAACAGGGATAGAAACAAAGGACGGGTGCACCGAACTGGGGACCTCCTCCTGAATAGCAGAGGAAAAGGGCTCATTGGCATGCTGGGCCATGGCGGATCGCGAGCAAGTACGGATCAAACTATAGTTGGGAACGAGAGGATGAATCCTAGGACGAGCTATTATCGAAAGTGACGGATAACTCGGGAGACGCGGTCGAGAATAGGGTCGCAACTGGAGTTAACGAAAGGAAAGGTCTCGAGCTTAGGCTAAGGAAACTCGCACGTTGACAAGAATTCTATGCACATAAACAAACAAGTTAGAAAAGATGAAATGTTTATGGTGGTATGAGATGCAAAATGCCTGAAAGCCTCTAGTATACGCTCCCTCGCAACCTAGGGGTGTCTTACCAAGCCATCTACTCTGGGTTCACACAATGGTGAATGGGTCTCCAACTCAAGGTTAGAAAGATTAAGGTCCCCATTCTGAATCCCAGCCAAAGCTTATGTAGTGAATGGGTGATGCGTTCGGGGCCTCGTCCTTTGCCAAAGCAGTAGGTTGTACCCTCTACTAACACTGACACGACCCTCGACAAGAGGGGACAAACCCGATATTTCATCCCATGCCAAAGCCATAGGATGAGACATCGAGAAATGTCCTTCTCAAACTGTATAGGCGGACTCAGGAGAGGTGAAAATGCATGCCCTATATGATGAATGCAAAGCATGCTTTAAGTTTTTGACTTGCAAGTTTATTAAACCACGGGGAAAAATTTGCAATTTGTCACTAGTTTGCCTTATATTTTATTGATTTTGGTTTTTAAATTTTTTTTAACCAAATGGGGAGAGCAGACATGTCTCTAATCTCCTAAACATGGCATGTACAAGAAGGGAAATAAACATACAAATTAAACATGGCATGTACAAGAAGGGAAATAAACATGCAAATTAGCCATGGATTACCAAACAAAAGCATGTGCAGGTTATGTGCAATAGTGGTGACATAGCAAATGTGTAAAAAGGAAACACCCATTATACAAAGGCATGCATGCAAAAAGGACACAACTTATAAAGGGACAACCAATGCATAGCATGGAAATAGGCAAGCAAGGAGAAAAGCCAAAGTAAACGAGAAACTCAAAACAGAAGCCGGGAATTGGTTATCCTTGGCGGAGCTGCTAGTTCCTGTAACCATGTCGGCGATAGTCTTGGGCTTGGCGCGAAAGGCCAAATGCGTGAGGATCAGCAAAGTCATGGCAAGAAAACAATAAAAATAAAAATGCAGGAGTCGCGACCTAGTATATTAAAAATGGGAGATGAGGAAAACCATTTAAAAATGATCAAATCATGGAAAATAAGCCAAATGGAAAAGTAGGTCATAAACCAAAAAATCAGGCAAGGATCCCTGTTACACACGAGGAAGGTGTTAGGCACCCTCGTGCGCCCGATAAATCGGTCTTTCTATAGGCTTCTCATTTACTTATGAAATGTTGGCTTTTCAGCCTTTTCTGTATGCCCAAGGGCGATATTCAATGCCATGCTAAGTGAGTGGTGTCTTATGCTAAATAGGAGTGTATGGGATGTGGGGTGTGTCCTAATGCTCAAAAGGATCACTCGTATAGGGGGTCAAGCATTGGTGCAAGGATATTGCATAAATAAGATCAAAGATCTAAGAATTTCGAGCGATTTTCATCCTTGCTTTACTATATGAAAAACATGATCTATCATGCATGTAAAGGGATAAAAACAGAATTGGGTCTTCCTGATATATCAAGGAAGAAAACCAAAAGCAAATCAAAACGGGAAAACATGCTAAAGATCATGCGAGAAAGCTACTGTGTGCTACTGAAAAACAGGTTAATGTGCTTGTTTGGAGCGCCAGACTAGTACTCCAGTTTGGTGTGCCAGACTGTGCCACCTAGGTGCTCTAGTGGGGCTAGGAAGATGTGCCAAGGAAAACACCAAAAATCCATGCAGTGCAATGTCATGTAATAATGTATTCCAAAACGTCATGCAATGTAAAGTCCTTGTAAATTCGAGAAACACAATTTGAATATCTAGGAAAATCCAAGCATGAGAAGATATATGGACCTTGTGCTCAAGGGGTGCAAGCCATACACAAGATCACACCCTATTCATGATAAATAAAAGCAAACAATATTCAGCCATACTACCTGGATCATGGGCTGATGCATAGGAATCTCCATATAGGAGTATGGGGCAATCAGCCTACCAGATTTCAGCTATGGGCTAAATATGCAAGGTGAAAAAGTCTTGAAAACAGTGCCATCTTGGGAAGAAATCATGCATGCAAAGACATGTAATATCAGAGAATCAACACTAGGAAAATCAGAGTCAAAATCATCCAAGAAACCATGTAGATTGGGATGCAAACAGGGAGATTGGGATGCTAACAGGGTGATTTGCTCTTTGACTAGACTGGTGCACCAGAATGGTGCGCCAGAGTGGTGCTCTGGTTAGATGCGCCACTCTAGTGCGCTAGAATGGTGCTCCCCAGAAAACCTGAATTAGACTGCTGTCTGGTTCAGAATCTAGTCTAGATTTCAGAGATCAATGATTTTTCTTTAATAAAATCAACTATGCAGATGATAAAAAACTGAAACATGATGAGACACAATCGAATGAAAGTCTTTTATCATTTAGTTTTAAATCATGCTAAATCATGGGTTAATGGTTGTATACTTGCATAGGATTCTTAAGAATATGCATGAGTGAATGAGATCAATAATATTATGCAAATGGTAAACACAAATAAGGTATATTGAATGTTAACCTCCTAGCAAATGATTGCATGAATCATGGTTCTCTATGTAAAAGAAATAGAGATGAAAGGCAAATTTACAGAAATGTTATAATGCAGATTTTTTGCATACAGACATTACACATAAGATATTCTACACATGAAACAATCATCTCATCATAAAGTTCTCATGTAAACAGCAAGAAAATAGATTATCTATGGAGTTCATGGCATGTTTTATTCAGTGCAACAACTAAGATTAAAAGTAAAAGAAAACAGAGGATCCTACCGTTTCCCAAGTATTCATTCTTAGAAAACCCAAGATAATACGATCCTTGTTGCTTTGAAAGGCTGGGGATGCTCTAGAATGCAAGGGTATGCATAAGAAAATGAGAATGGGTTGCTAAAATCAGTAGCTAGCTTGCTCAAGATCCTCCAAATGGTTGCCTATGGGAGTCGTTATATAGGATTTTGCAGAGGTAACTCCTATGGTATGCAGGCAGCCTTGTAAATGATGAGCCTGGCGTAGATTCCATGGCATATTCGCTGGTGAAGGTTACAGACATGGGAGGTGGAAAGTCAGCAGCCAGCTGCCTAAGAAGTGGCTGTGCGCCTGCTTGATGCGCTAGGATGGTTCGCCAGCCTGGTGCTCTAGCTAGGTGCGCCACTTATGTGCTCCTGCTTGGTGCTCCAGCTAGGTGCTCAACATTGGTGCTCAAACTTTGTGCTCTCCCCTACCTGTCTGAATTTCTAATTGGGCTGTGGGCCTGCTATAGGTTTGTGGTTGGTTTAGCTGATGGGATTGAGTTTGGCACAGCCAAAGCAACATCTGGAAAGTTTATCTATGAGTCACCTCAAAATCGGGGTGTCTACAACGGTCGACTATTAATTGTTCTCTGAATAGCCTGCATTTGAAAATTTAAACATAATAAGACAAGTTATTATCAAAATTTATTGAATAGACATATCAAGAAAGATAGCAAAAAAAATACTTGACAAAAGGTTCGACTTCTTGACAATTATCAAGAACATATAACTTTGCAGCATCTTTCTCTTTCTAGGTGAGTAGACGTTCCTTTGCCATTCCAAAAGGACGAACACTAGAATAAAAGATAGAAAGTATATCGTCTTGTTCTTCAACTCCCATATCATCGTTCCTCTGTGCTCGATTATGCATTGTTTCAAACTCTGATGAGAAATATCTTGAGCAAAAAGTGGCAACCTCTTCATAGATATATTGTGCACTTATTGAACCCTCCACTCTATTCTTATTTCGAACTTTTTGTTTCAAGAAAAACATGTACCTATTAGAAAAGTGGATAAATTAGATAAACGATCTCCGAATAACTAAAAAGAAACAATCTTTCTTTACAATAACATGTACCTCTCGAAAGGATACATCCATCGATATTGCATTGGTCCACCAACTTTGGCTTTGTAAGGTAAGTGAATCATGAGATGTTCCATCGAGTCAAAGAAGGCAGGCGGAAATATCTTCTCAAGATTACACAATATGAGAACAATATTTCCCTTTAAAATCTCCATGTCTTTCATAGACAATTTGGAGGAGCAAATGTCCTTGAAGAATCTACTTAGATCTGTATGTACATCTACAATGGACTTAGGCAACAAACCGCTAAATGCAAGGGGAAGTAATCTCTCCATAAACACATGACAATCATGGCTTTTCATTCATTTGATAGTATATCTCTTTAGATCTACAAGTTTTGATATATTTGATGCATATCCATCTAGAAATTTCAAGTTATCGACCCACTCACACACTGCCTTTATCTGATTCTTATCG
>JAMKQA010056980.1:0-12848 GCA_024699735.1 Posidonia australis
ACTTGGTGCGCCAGCCCTGCTCACAAATGTCTGATTTGGGCTCTGGCTAATGGGTTTGGGGCTCGGTTTAAGGGCTGATCACATCCAAAGCAACATAGGGACTCTCATTCCTGGGTCACCTCAAAATCGGGGTGTCTACATCAGCGACTCGGATCTTCATCGGACTTAGAGGAGTTGCGAGGGAAAAGGATAAATGCTGCTCCTAGGACTCAAGGAACCAGCAACTCGGATCTCCTCTGGATTTAGAGGAGTCACGAGGGAAAAGGATAAATGTTGGTCCTAGAACTCAAGGAACCAGCGACTCGGATCTCCTCTCGACTTAGAGGAGTTGCGAGGGAAAAGGATAAATGTTGCTCCTAGGACTCAAGGAACCAGCGACTTGGATCTCCTCCGGACTTAGAGGAGTCATGAGGGAAAAGGATAAATGTTGGTCCTAGAACTCAAGGAACCAGCGACTCGGATCTCCTCTAGACTTAGAGGAGTCGCGAAAGAAAAGGATAATTGCTGGTCCTAGGACTCAAGGAATCAATGACTTGAATCTCCTCTGGACTTAGAGTAGTCACGAGAGAAAAGGATAAATATTGGTCCTAGGACTCAAGGAACCAGCGACTTGGATCTCCTATGGACTTAGAGGAGTTGTGAGGAAAAGAATAAAGGTTGGTCTTAGGACTCAAGGAACCAACTATTCGGATCTCCTCTAGACATAGAGGAGTCGCGAGGAAAAAAGATAAAGGTTGGTCCTAAGACTCAAGGAACCAGTGACTTGGATTTCCTCCAAACTCAAAGGAGTCGCGAGGAAAAGGATAAACGCTATCTGCAACTTGCTTGCTAGCCAGGAGGTTCATCTTAGTATGTAGCCTATCTGCTTCGTTGTGTCATTGCTTTGCCTGTTCACTTGGCGTTATCGATGCTGAGGGATGATGATGGTTGATCTGAGTAAACCATTGTTCAGATTCTATACTGATACGTGGCACTTGGCTGGATAAGGGTTTAACAATGGCATTGTTTCTTCCTCGAATATGGTGGACTTGCTAGATGAATTCTGACAATTCTCTGGGCTCACTGTTGTGTTACTGACTGACCTCTGGAAAATTTGACTTTGGCATTGGCTTATAGACTATGTTCTCGCCTGCTGACTAGGAGAGTACTGATATTCTAACTTTGTTCTGATCTTGGAGGGATATGACTGTTGTCATCCTCGATCTTGCGCTCGAGCTATGGAGCATCCAACATGTTCTAGACGAAGATACTGTCTCGAAAAGGATCAACCAAAAGAATAGTTGACATGCCCCTGGTTGATGTGGAAGGGTATCACCATAAAGGCAGCTGACATGCCCCTGGTGTACGGTATCCTCTGCCAGCTTTTGGTTAAAGAGCAGCTGGCATACCCCTGGTTTAGGACCCAGTGAGACCTTGCAAAGTAGACAAACGATAATGCATGCAGAAATGATAGTGTCATGTTGTATCACCCTCAGGATTTGGAATGCTAATGATGCTTGCTATGAGAAGAGGAGAAGACCTCGATTCACAAGACACTATGCGGACTTCTAGGCTGTGGGTGGCTCTCTAGAATGTATGATTCAGTAGGTTAAGCTCTGTGCCAAACTCTTGAGGACTTAAACCTACTTTTTGACTTTTAGCTCATTTCTTTTCTCCCTCTTAGACTTGTAGGCTCGTTCTAACCCTTTCTTGGGGGTAATGGGCATCCAGATTTGGATGGGGATGCTGTACTTATGTGCGAGGGGTGGCTAGTCCCTTTGGTCATTTGGATTTTTGGATGCTTGCTTTGACTCTTCTCCAAGGTAAGTGATTGGGATAGAGTTGGCCTACCTACCTGTCTCTTTTAGGGCAAGCTTTTGTCTATGACTTCTGTCTTTTTATTTCTTTTGTGCCCTCGTGGATATGTTTATTTTTCTTTCGGTTTACATTCATGCTCACTCCTAACATTTTATCTCCCTCAGGAGGTATAAGTCCCTATGGGAGTTTGGACATTTCGTCTAACTATGCTCAAATGGTGGCTCCCTCGCTCACTAGTGTCTAGGTAGTATCAACTGAAGAGGTATAAACCCTTCTCAAGCAGGCTAGCTATTCCGATTTTCGTCATCGGGATATGATGTTGATGCATTTATGCATAGATGCATGCAGTAATTGATGTGCTTAAGTTATTGATGTGCACGGAAGCAAAAGAATGTTGTGGATTAGATGCGCATGGATTGCCTTTTATTTTAAAAATATGTATGCATGATGGAGTGGTGGATGATGTGCAATGTGCGAAAGGATACTTTGCAAGGCGAGGATACACGCCTTACGCTCATTGGTTGTACTTCTTTAGATAACATGTGTTGACTGACTCAGATAGCTTGATGTTATCCATGTCCTTGAGGATTGCTGCACCTCTCGAATAGATTTCCTTGATGATATAGGGACCATGCCAGTTAGGTTGAAATTTGCCTCGATCGTCCGGAAGATGTGTGGCTCGCAAAACCAGATCACCTGATGTGAATTTGGCCCCTCTAGATCATTGTTGTGAGGCTGGAATTCAGCTGTCTTACTATCTTCATCCATGTCATCATCCTCTTGTTCATAAGCGATGGGCTCTGATAGGATTTCTTCTTTGAAGGTTGGATCGGTGACATCGAAGGAGAGGATGTGCTTTGACTTTTGCCCCTGATGATTCTTCATAATGGTCACACTGACTTTGGGGTTCTTGTATCTACACTACATGACCTCTGACTCTCGGATCGTAGGGTCTACAGACTGATTGGGTTGATATGTTTCCTTGGCCACTGATGCTAATTTTTGATTTTTCTGATTTTTTTTTGGTTTTTCTGGGTTTTCTGCTTTTTGTATTTTTTGGGTTTTTTGAATTTTTTTTGTATTTTCTATAGTATGTAGAAATGGTGCTATTGACTGGTGGCTGTCCTGCTGCTGACTGATAGTAGTGATGCCACTTGGCTTTCTTCCTGAGCTTAACTCAAGGTCTCTTTTTGACCCTCACCTTGCTTAAGGTGAGGCTTCAACTACAAGTACCATCTAGACCCGCCTCTCAACTCCAAAGAGATTAACTCTAATGGTCTAGTTGGTTCTGGCTGTGACTCAACCAGGACCATGATGGATGAGTGGTTCGGCTGCTGGTGGAGGGTTGCTGGCTCTGTATCTGTCACTTTGGCCTTTCCTTTCCTCAACCTTTGATGCTCGGCTGCGTCTTTGGCCTATACTGACAACTACTCTTGAAACAACCGCTCTAGGTCACTGATTTGATCACTCAACTGAATTGCCTTGCTGACTGTCTCATCTTCTGCCGAGGTGCAATCAGAATACGGAATGGCACTTTGTTCTGTCATTGACTTATCTGGACTGTGAGACTGCTGTAATTGATGTCCAAGACTAATTAGTTGCACTGATGATTCCACTGACGCAACTGCTTGAAGACTATCACCCGAGGGCTCGTTGTTAGGGCGGTAGCTGATGCTGTCAATATGGCTACAGTGGTTGAGGCGGTGGTTGCACAGTCTATCGTTAGCTTTTCTCTACAGTGGCCTGGCTCTAATTAGGATCAAGTATCCCTACACTGATAAAATTGGTGAGATCTGACGGAATAAAGATCTTCTTGTGTCTCCTGGCATGTGAATATCTATCTTTGTGTGGTTGCTACTCGTAGCCCAGCCCTTCGAACTCTCAACTTTCCTCCTCCTGGATGGGCTTGAAGATTCCCTAGTCGTGTCACTCGAGTGGTGTTCCTTTCTTGTATCCCCATTTGCGACACACGTTTTCGATCATCCAAAGAGGATTGCCATGAACGGTCAGGTAGCTGACATGCTCGAGAGCTGGAATGTAGTCAACAGGCTCAAAACGGTTGACTCGGAACATGACGTCGGATAGCTTGGGGTCGAAATGAATGGTCTGGAGCGAGATAGCGAAGACTGACTCGACCTTTTCTTTGTCAAGATCATCCGCCATGACAACAACTACGTCGTTGCCCCAATGAAACTTAACCATACGATGGAGGGTCGTGGGGATCACCTGATGCTTGTGCATCCAAGGGCGCCCAAGCAGGAGATTGAAAGAAGGCTCCAGATCCACAATGTAGAATTCAACATTGAATACTACAGGCCCTATGGTGAGAGGAATAACCAGCATCCCTAGCACGTCGTGATGCGTGTTATCGAGAGCCGTCATTCCCTTTGTTGCTGGTGTGATATCCTCGGATTCGAATTCGATTTTGTTTGTTGTGCGCAAAGGGCAGACATTTATGCCCACGCTGTTATCAACCAGGGTGAGGAGAATTTGGAAGCTTTGATATTGCGCTGTCATGAACAGGGGCTGGTTAAGATTGACTCCTATTGGAGGCAATTCCTCGCTGGAGAAAGAAATGACGTGAGGCTCTGCAATTATGCCCACAATATTTTCAAGGGCAGACAGTTCTATGATGGGGGAGACATGAGCAGCCTGAAAGACCCTGAGGAAGGCCTCTCGATGTTCGGAAGAAGTATGGATAAGATCCCAAATAGATATGTCAGCCTTGACCTTCTTCAGTTGGGATGTGATATCGACAGAGGGCTGCTCCTGCCTGGTAGAAGTGGTAGGGATTGAGCAAGGGGCCGTCCTAGAGGATTGAGTGGCTTGCTAATGCAGGGAAGACGTTGAACGATTAGGCTAGGCTACTGGTGCGGGCAACTTGTACACCCTCCCTGACCCTGGTGACCTTTACGCACACCTCTGTGGTATAATAATAGGGTACATGGTGAGTGTCCCTTGTCTGGTGGATGATAAGAGGGGTATGTGCTGCCAGTTCCAGCATGGCTGTTATTGGGTTGACTGAAAGATGGTATGGCTGGATAGGACGCTGGATAGGATGCTGGACAGGATGAATAGGCATAAGTAGAGCGAGTAGGCAAATGGGTGCCCTAGAGTGCACGGTCGACAGTGTGACGGTACGCTTTGCCCTTACGGTCAGCCGTATCATGTGGACTGCTGACTCAGAACTGGCACGACTTAAACAATAAAGATGAGTAGGGAAAGGCTCATCAACAGTATGGATCAGATTGGAGGGGTCCACTACGGATGTCGTAGACCTAGAAGCAGAAAGGAAATAGATTCCCGAGGCCATTGCGCCTGCTAAGTTGTTATGTGTAGGCATGGGCTGGTTGACAATGTTAAGATAGGTAGGTGGTGCTTGTGCCCGTGGAGGTGGTGGTGCTAGTGTAGTTTGTGCCTCTTGGGTGTCAATGACGATGATCTTATGGTCAATCAAGTCCTGAATGGCATTCTGAAGAGCCATGCAATTATCAGTCGAGTGGCCCACACAGCGATGGAAATTGCAGTGGAGGTTCGTGTTGTACCACGTCGAAAGAGGGTTCAGTAGGTGACGGACCTCTGGCAGGTTCAGGAGTGACACCACCTTAGGGAGGATAGTACTCAGTGGCTCAACAAGTGGGGTGTACTCTTGTGTAGCACATTGAGGCCGTCTCTGCCCTGGGCGGGGTCCTTGCTGGATCGGTGCCGTCGGATACATCAGCATGGCGATGGTGGTGTTCTGTGGTGTGTGTGGTGCCCTGGGTGCAGGTGCATAGACTAGTTGGTTCGAGCTTGGTTGGTTCACCACATTGACGTGCATGGCGGGCGATGCTACATATGCGACGACAGGCTTGGGAGGATCCTGCCTCTTAGGGTAACTGGTGCCTATGCCGTTACGAGTGTTGTTGCTCACATGGTGATCCAGAGATGTGGCTTGTTTGGCAAAGGTGGCGAGTGTAGGAAAGTTACCGTTGCGGAGGGAGCTCTCTACACACGCTCTTGCCCAAATCAAAGATGGAAAGGTGGTGACAGGCTGAATGCTCAACAGAGCCCCAACATTTGGCTGAGCACCTCGAATGATGATTTTGATAGACTCCTCGTCGAAGGGTCTATCTCTCACTTGCGATGTAAGGGTGACAAGATCCTCCCTCTTTGAGACCAAGTCGAGATTGAAGGCATAGTGGTCCATGAACGCCTATGAAAGGTCATTCCAAGTCTTGATCGAGCCCATGTCAAGCGACGTGAACCACTTAAGGGCTGGACCAATGAGACTCTTCTAGAAAAGGCGGATCAGCAGCCTCTCGTCAGCCTGGAGCTGAGTGAGGTCTCCGTAATATGCCCTAAGGTGTGAAATGGGGCAACCATTATCGTTGTATTTTTCAAAATCTGGGATTTGAAAATGTGGTGGGAGTGTTGCCTCTGGGAAATAGCAGAGGTCCTAGAATCCTTATGGTTGGCAGTCGCCTCCCTGCACTTGTCGAAGTGCTCTCTCCAGGTCACCCACTCTGGCGTGGAGGGTATCTAGAGCTGCTGTTGACAAGGGTGATGCAGTTGGGGGATGGCCACATATGTTGTGTGGGTCGCACTTAAGTGCTCCTCTGGGTCCACCATCATGCCCCCTGGTGCTGAGCATGATGGCTAGCATATCCGTGCAGAAGTGCTGGATGTGATTGTAGGAATGAAGGTGCTTGAACCTGATGGTGTGTGAGAGGAGGATGAGCAGAAAGCTATGTAGCAGGGGGTGCTGAATGCGAGAGTTGCAACTGTTGTAGCGGTATGGTGCCAGGTTGCAGGCTCTATTGCTATTGTACTCCAGCCAACCCGAGGGGCTGGCCACCACATGCTAGAGTAGAATGCTGTGCAATGAAGTGGTGTCACACCTAACGTGGGTGCAGTGAGGAGCTGGGGTGAGGGTTGAGGTGGTGGTGCAGAAGGTGATGCCTGAAACACCAGAGTAGGCTGCCGGGGTACCTCAGGAACGGTGGGGTCCATAGTGGACTGGATAACAACGGCCATGTCCTCGATCTTTTGGGCGAGGGTCAACAGATATTCTACCTGTGCGGTAGGAGATCCCTCAGGGACAGTGAAGGGTGGCACAGTCAAAGGTCCGGATGTCAAAGACCGAACGGATACAGATTGCCCTGGAGACAGGGAACCCACAAGGGATGTCACCATAGTGGGCTGAGTGCTAAAAGAGAAAGGGCCCTGAGGGAGCGAGGCCGGCAGTGATACATCTGGAATTCGAGTAGGGGTCACTGAGATAGACTCAGTGCTTGGCTCCAGACTGGCCAAGGCCTGTGGATGTTCGATGGTGTAGGGGACAAAACCTCCGTGATGCATGAAGGGGACAGAGTGAACAACTGAAGTTACAGTGAGGGTAGGAGGGACCGAAAATGGAGTGCCCTCCTGAGCAATAGTGGTGGAGAGGGGCTCGCTGGTGCGCTGGGCCATGGCTGACCGGGAACGGGTGCGAATGGGACTACAGTGGCAAATGAGGGGATGAATCCTAAGACGAGTTATCGTTAAAGTGCTGAATAACCCGAGAAAAGATGACCAATCAACGAAGTGTCGCAAACAGGTGAATCAAGGTAGGAACGCTTGAGCATTGGCTAAGGAACTCACGCTGTACCTGAAAAAAAAGAAAACTACCGATGTTAAAACCAGCAAGAAGATGCAGTTGTTAAGTGGCGTGAATGGCATTCATGCACATGGATGCTTCTATTATGCTCTCTCTCACCAATCTAGTGTGTCTTACCAGGTTGTCTACTCCAGGATCACACATGGGTAAATGGGACTCTGACTCAGGCTAGAAAGTAAAGGTCCCCGCTCTAAATCCTGGCCAAAGTGCAGGTAGTGAACGGGAGGTGCGTTGGTGGCCTCATCTCCTACAGTAGCATGGAGCTGTACCTTCTACTAACACCGGCACAACCCCAGACGAGGAGGGACAAACTAGCAACACGCCCTATGCCAAAGCTATAGAACAGGATATTAGAATTGTCCTTCGCAAACTGTAGGTGGATTCAGAGGAGTAGATGCATGCCCTATATGATCAATCATGCAATATGCTTTTGTGCCTTTTACTTGCATTTTATTAACCAGAGGGGAAAGAGTTCGAATTGGTCTCTAGTTTTGCCTTATTAATTGTTTCTCTGAGTTTGTGTGCTTTACTTTAAACCAAAAAGGACAACAAACATGTCTCTACTCTCCTAGTCATATCAAATGCGAAAGGGGAAGAAAATACACAAGCAAGGTAGTCAAGCAAGCAAGCAACAAGCAAAAGACATGATCATGGCATGTGCGAGTGTTGTCGCATCATGATTGTAAAAAGAAAACATTCATCAAATCAAAAGGCAATATATATAGCATGTGAGTGCAGTGACAGAGCAAGTGTGTAAAAGAAAGTGTGAAAGGCATGCTAAGTAAGCAAACAAGCACAAGCAAGGAAAACAAGCAAACATGTGAGGTCAAAGCCTTAGAAAGCAAGGGAAAAGTAATTAACTTGAAGCCGGTATTTGCTACTCCCCAGCAGAGTCACTAGTTTTGTGACCATGCCTGCCAGAGAATCTAGCGCGGAGTTGCACCATAGGGTGGAGGCCACAACCATGCCAGGATGGCGAAGGCACTAGACAGGATAAAATGAAAAAAATCGGAGTCGCCACCTAGTCTTTTAAGGGAAAGACGAGGAAAACCACAAACAAACCACAAAAAGATGAATGCATGTGATGCAAATGAAAAGTCCAGATGTCTACAAACCAGAGAATGAGTAAAGATTCTTGTTACGCACGGGGAAGGTATTAGGCACCCTCGTACGTGCGAGAAACTCGGTCTTTCTAATCCGATTCGCTTGCTAGAGGTTGAATGAATGCTTGCTAAGCCTAGATTGTGCTCTAATCATGCTAATATGAATGCCAAGTCAAGACTAGATGGAAGTGCAAGATGCATGCGAAAATTGCGAAGAAAACCACACAGAATGACGGAATAATGAAATATGAAACGACAAAGAAAATCACATGAAATGACGATGTTTTTGGCGAGAATGGCTCGGGAAACCATATCAACCTCAAGAGAATCAAAAGTGCGATCGACCCAAATCATTAAAATCATAAGAAAAAATCATGGAAATCAAAATGGAAAAATTGCAAAGAAGTCCGCGTAAAACTGGCAAATAGTGACATATGAAGAAAATCACATGAAATGACGATGTTTCTGGAAAGAATGTTCTAGAAAACCATACCGATATCAAAAAGACCAAAAGTGGGGTCACCCTAAATCGTCGGAATCATAGAAAATGTCATAAAAATAAAAAAAGGAAAATAATTCGCAATTGGGCCAATGTGGGGCCTTTTGGTCAGTTATTGTATGCCCTCGGGCAATGAAATCCAAATCAAATCGAAAATTCCGAAAATGTGGAATAAAGGGAATCAAATCAAATATCAAGCAAAGGAATCCGGTAACGGGTTGGAGAAAAACACATAGAATGCAGGCTTACTCTAAAAGTATGGAATGATGTGCAAGTGCATTGAGAAACTATGTATGATGTACGAAAATATACCTAAATGTGTAGAAAATGCTGAGGAATGATTTATGTAGAGATTATGCATGACTTAGTGCAAAAACTAACATGCATGTGTATGAATTGATGGCACGAGGGCGATTGGGTAAATTCACATGACTAAGTATGATGAATATATACATGTGCATGATGCATGGTCTAAATATATGCAAAATGTATGCAAAACGTCAGAAAAATGTTGTTTACAAGAAAACATGAAAGGGACAAGGTTTTAAATACAAGAAAATGATGTAAACATGTTAAAGGGCAAGATCAGGGACTAAAACGCAAAATTCACAAAAAAGGGGAAATCCTAATTAAAGTGTATTTGGTGACTTTTATCTTAGTGTTTAAATGATGGATTAAATGAAAATGTGACACTGTGGGTGACACGTCGAGGCTTTCCAGCGCATTGGACAAGGCTTGGGATGCTTCCCCCACCTCTGGCTCCGGCGAGGTGGGCTGTTGGCGTCGAGGAGGATGACGACGTGATGGCTGGAGGCGTGCAGGCATTGGGACGGCACGGCGGCAAGCGGAGAAGCTTCTCGGAGTCACCGCGAGGCTTTGGGATGCATCGGTGTGGACCGGGGTGGCCTGAGGTTTCCCCATCGTCTCCTACGTCAGCGGCAAAAGTTGCAGCGACAAGGGTAGAGGTCCGGTGTCTGCGAAGGAGGCATGGTAGGTTGAGGGAGTTCTTAGCAGGGGGACGAGTCTTCTGGAGGTGGTCGTGAGCGGCAAGGGCGTCTAGAGCACTCCAGTGGGCTTCACGGCAGGGGGTCGTCGGTCGACGGTGGCAGGAGCGATGGCAGCGCTTCTGAGGCTAAAGGGGACCAGAGGAATCCTCCCTTGAGCGACGGGGCTCAGGGAGGAAGAGGAAGGAGAGGGAAGAGGGAAGAGAGGCCCACGGGGGCCTCGCCTGGGGTCAAGAGGTCTGACACCTCATCGGCGACAGGGAACCTATCGCCGAAGGGAGGGGCTGACGATGTACAGGGGGACCTCACCGTCGAAGCCCAAGTCAGGGATGCTAAAGGGACCTATTGGATTGAAATAAATGGGAAAGGGGGAATACCTGGCTGGTGAGGTTTTCTTCCTAGACGAGACTGGTCGACGGCGGTGCTTCTTTGGTGGCTGCTTTGGTTGCGGAAAGGGACTCGAGAAGGAGGTCTGAACGTCGGGAGGATTAGGTAGGCTCTGGATGTTTGGGTGTAGGGGTTTTGTTTTTGGGATCGGAGTGCTTGGGGAGGCAGGAAGATGATGGTTCTTGGAGAGCTCCCTCTGTCAGTCGGCGGTGAGGCTTTTGAACTCCGGTAGAGCTCCCCCACGTCGTCAATCTCCTCCCGTGAGGGCAGAGCGTCGTAGGATCAAGCGCGTGACCAAGGTGGAAGGTCTGGAGATCGCGGGAGATCGAGGATTAGCACCAGAGTTCTCGGGATCGACCGCTGGAAATCTCGTCGGCGAACCATGGATCGTCGAAACTGCCGTCGGAGTTATTTTTCTCTTCATATAAGGTTTGTGCTTTAAGGGTGTATTGGGCTTATGGGCCTAGGGTTTTTAGGGTTTTTTCTGATTTCTGTTTTTGAGATTTTTATGGATTTTAGGGTTTTGCTTTTAGGTTTTTAATTTGGGTTTTGTGATTTACATTAAGTTTTTGATTTTATGACTTAAGGTTTAATTAATTGGGTTTCTTTTAACTAGGGTTTTAATTATTTTAGGTTTTTTTGTTTTATTTTTGTTTTGGGATTTTTATGGGTTTTAAGGTTTTGCTTTTAGGTTTTTAATTGGGTTTTGTGATTTTAATTTAATTTTGATTTTGTGATTTAGGGTTTAATTAATTGGTTTTTAAATTAGGTTTTTTAAATTGTTTTAGGGTTTTTAAGGTTTTAATTATTTTAATTTTATGGTTTTGGATTTTAATTTAGGGTTTTTGGTGTAATTAGGGTTTTGGGTTTAATTAATTAGGATTTTGAGTTTAATTAGGGTTTTTGGTTTAATTAGGGTTTTTGTGTTTTAATTAGGGTTTTGGATTTAATTAATTTAAATGGATTTTAATATTAATTAGGGTTTCCAGTTAATTAATTGGATTTTAAGTGGGTTTAAGTGGATTTTATTTAATTTTGACTGGAATTAGGATTTTTGTTTAATTAATTGGATTTTGAGTGGGTTTAAGTGGATTTTATTTAATTTTGACTTTAATTGGATTTTCTGTTTGTTTTATTTTGATTTTTTAGTGTTTTAAATGACTTTTGTTTGGTTTTAATTGTTAATTATTGTTTCTTGCTTTGATTTGGTTAGAGTGGACTAGTGAGGGCTTGATTGGGCTTGTGTGGGCTTAAGTGGGCTAGGATTTTGGTTTTAGGTTTGAAAATTGGGGGTTTTGGTGATCGCAACCAGAGCATTTTCCAGATGAGTCTGCTTCCAAGTCACTTCAAAATCGGGGTGTCTACAAATGAAAATGTGGCACTGTGGTGTGAGATGTGTGAAAATTGCATATTGGTAATTTCTTGAGAATTCTGGGTCTAATGTGTAAAATTCACACATAAAGTGCAAATGTGACTAAAATGTGAAATTAAAGATCAATTTACAATGCAGACATGATTTTTAAGTGAAAACTATATTTAAGTGCAAAATTATAAATAAAAGAAGTGAAAAATGTCAAAAATGGGTGTGAGAACAGTTAAAACCCTAAATGATGAATTTGAAATTAGTTTAAGGGTCTGGATGCAAATTCTTACACTCAATAATTGTATTTCAGGAATTCATGGGCTTTCATTCAAAGTTTCAGGGTTTAAATGTGATGGAAATTAGACTTTTATGATGATTAGTGTGATTTTAAAGTCTTTTAAGGGTTTGAATGCAAATTTCACAATGAAGGTTTATTTTAAAAAAGCTCTAGGGGCTCAGTGCAAAACTTCAGGACTTAATTGTACAAAAAACATGATTGCAGGGGTTTAAATGTGAGAAAACACATATTAATGCAATAATCATAAAAAAATAAAACATGTAGGGGACCATATGTAATTTCTACAGAAAAAAAAAAAGAAATAAAAGTTATTTAAAACTACAGGGGTTTAAACATAAAATAAGGACCCAAAACTAAAGATTTAAGGACCTAACTGTAAAAAAATTAAACTAATGGACTTAATCTAAATCCTTCCTCTTCGAAGTTCGTCGGCGTTCTAGCCTCCGGTGAGGACTTCGGCAAGTCGTTGGTGGCGGCATAGCAGCGGAGGGGCTCCGATGATGGTCCAGGAGGCTAGAGGGAGGCTAGGCGAAGCTCTTCGGCGAGGTGGACAGGACTAGGGCGGCTTGAGACTCTCCCCTCGCCTCTGGCTCCAGTGATGTGGCTTGTCGGCGCAGGAGAAGACGACAACGAGGTGGCAGCGGCGCTTCGGTGACGGAAAGGCACAAGCGAAGGTCGGAGGAGCTTCGGGGCAACACGAGGAGGCTTCTAGAGGCATCAGCGAGGGCTGGGGATGTCTGGGGGGGGGGGGGGGGGGGG
>JAMKQA010056981.1:0-16607 GCA_024699735.1 Posidonia australis
CACATGCATTCTGCATTTTGTTTTGTTTCGTGATTTTCTTGTGTTTGTTTTGGTTTTCCTCGTCTTTCCATTAAAAGACTAGGTGGCGACTCCTTTCCTTATCCTTTTTTTATCTTCCCTTTGGTGTTTCTGAGTCTTGTCTCTTCCTCCAAATTCACCATTTTCGCCATGACTGTATCAGACCTCCCAGTGTGTTTCCACACACCGGAGTAAGGTTTGGTGAACCGGCATGGTCACACATACTATACTGTATCCAGTCTGTTTATATTTGAACAAACGCTTCTAACCATTTTGCAATCCAACTAGCTCACAACCAACAAACTCTCCTTCATTGTTTCTTATCAATGCTTGCACGAGAAGACTCAGCCTGATGAGAAGATTGGTTTCCTTGATTATGGGTGGCGCACTGTTATCAGGAGTTAAATCCGATTGGTAGGATGCCTATCCAATTCTCGATGCCTATGTTGGACCCTTTTTTTCGGTTCAACTAGCTAAATGGTTGGACCGCTAATTGAATCGGTTTTTCCTTTTGAAATTTTATCTATAATATATTACTAATTGTCATTTTGAGAAAAAAAAATGAGAGACATGCCACATAAACAATGTATTTAATAATATTATTGAATGTATTTGTGGAATTTCTATTCAATGCCACAAATATCCTTTGATATATCTTTTTTGTTTTGGACCCTTTTCTTCGATTCAACTAGCCAAATGGTTGGACCGCTAATTGAATTGGTTTTTTCTTTTGAAATTTTATCTATAATATATTACTAATTGTCATTTTGAGAAAAAAATGAGAGACATGCCACATAAACAATGTATTTAATAATATTATTGAATGTATTTGTGGAATTTCTATTCAATGCCACAAATATCCTTTGATATATCTTTTTTGTTATGGACAATCAACTAGAAAATTATCTTATAAAATTGTTTACGTATGTTTTTTAAGAACTACAATAAATAAAATCTCTTACAAAAAATAATGTTTGATTACTTATATTTTATTTACCATACAGAAATAAATTTCATATCTTTTTTTCGATTATCATCCTATATGTAAAGTAAAATCATCTTATGATTCATATATATAATTTGGATTAATCCATATATTCCAGTCACCAAGGATCTTGATGAATCAATTCATGAATATAATTATTATGTAACTTAATCTTATTCAACATAATATTAATAATAATAATCATAATATATTACTAATTATTACTTTGAGAAGAAAAGAGACGCAAGTCACCTAAGTAATGACCATTAAAGATTTATAATAATGTACTTATTAATATTATTGAATGCAGAATTTATATTCAATATTACAAATATCCTTTGATATATCTTTTATGTTTTGGACAATCAATTAAAAAAATTTCATATAAATTTTTTTACATATGTTTTTTAAGTATTGCAATAAATAAAAACTTCTACAAAAAGATAATACTTTTATTTATCATAAAGAAATAAATTTCACATCTTTTCCCGTCTATGATTCTATATATAAGATAAAATCATCTTATATTTCATATATATAATTTCGATTAATATATATATACTAATCACTAGAGATCTTGATGAACCAATTGATAAATATGATTATTATGTAGCTAAATCATATATATTTAACACTAGTTGTAATAATATTACTAATTATCACTTTGAAAAGGAAAGAGAGGTATACTACTTAAGCAATGATAAATAAAGATTTGTAATAATATGTAAGATCCCTAATTTCCATAATAATTTAAAACAAATTAAATTACAGGAAATTAAAAGCTAAACAGTAATATCAAATACTAGGTGTAGACACTCCGATTTTGCAGTCACTTGGCAGCAGGCTCCTTCGGAAGATGCTCCGGTTGCGACCACTTTCACCTAAACCCTAACTCCACCAAAACCTTAAACCCACAACCCACTTAGGCCCACATAAACCCATTCTATCCTAATCAAAACTAAAACCAAACAAAACTCATTTTAAAAAAAACATACTTAAAATCCAAATTAATCAAGTAAAAACCCTAATTAAGACTAAAATTAAATAAAATCCACTTAAAATCCAAATTAATTAAGTTAAAACCCAAATCAAGAAAAAATCAATAAAATCCATTAAAATTGAATCTAATTAAAAAGAAACCCTAATTCATAAAAAAATCAAGCAAAAAAAAAACAATTAAACCAAAATCAAAATTAAACCCCAAGTAAAACTAATTAAATCAAAATTCAAATTAAATCTCCAATTAAATCAGGTAAAATTAATTAAACTTAAGTTTAAAAGTAATCGTATCAAAAAACCAAACCCAAAAACCTAATTAAAATCCAAAAACCCTAATTCCCAAAACCTTTAAGTAATTAAAATCCAAAACCCTAATTTAAATTTAAGTAATTAAAACCCTAAAGAAAACCCTAATTTTAAATCACTTAATTAAGCTCAAAACCCTAATTTAAATTCAAAACTCAAATTAAAATCCAAAAACTCTAATTAAACTAAAAAACCCTGATAAAAATCTCAAACTCCTAAATTAAACTCAAAACTCTAAATACAAAAACCCTAATTAAACTAAAAAAACCCTTAATTAAAACCCAAAAACCCTAATTTAAACTTAAAACTCTAATTAAAATCCAAAACCCTAAAAAAACCCTAAAATAATTAAAATCCAAATTTGAAACCAATTAATTAAACCTTAAATCACAAAATCAAAAGAATTTAATTAAAACCATAAAAAGCCTAAGTTAAATAAAACTTTAAAATCCCTAAACCCTAATCACAAAAACCCTAAAAGAAAAACAATAATCCTAAAAAACTTAATCTAAAACCAAGTAATTAAAACCTAAATTAAAATCACAAAATTAAAACTTAGTTAAAATCATAAACCTAATTAAAAACCTAAAACCAAAAATCAAAACCAAAAACCAAAACCCTAAAAACCTAAAACTAAGAAAAACCCAAAATAAAAGCCATAACCCATTACGCAACCAAACCCAACCCAAACCACGTTCGATTAAAAACTTAAGAATAGAAAAATAAGTGAATAGTTCCTTCTTCTTCCCCGCATCCACTTTCACCCACTCTTCTTCCCTACGTAAAGGCCAACTGCAAGCCACGATCACTGCAACCTCCCATCTTCCACCTCTTTTTAGAGCCCAAAAAAAACCGACTGAGGGAGGAGGAATGGGAGGAGAACAGAGGAACGGATAAACCGAGACAACCACCAACAAGGAGATCCATCATCGGACGTCTTATTCCAAAAAAAAAAAACCAGAACCAGAGCACCCACATTCACATTCTTCTCCTTCCACCTAAATTCTCCATCCCACAGCCACGTCCAACCGCACCGAGCAACATTGGAGACAACCCCCCCTCCCCCAACCGCGATACAGGTAAACATCCTCTTCATTCAATTTTTTCCTCTGTTCTGATGTGTTTATGTGTATTTGGGCGTCCTTATCTCCGCTTGAGTGCCTAAGATAGTCACGAGAGAGATAGTCGTCCCTTTTCGCTCTTCACTGCAACCCATCATCCCACTAGAACCCATCTCCGACGAGTTAGATGGGGAAGGGGATTCACCCAGTAGTCCTTAGAAATAGGCATGTAGGAACACTCGTTGGCACTCCTTCTTGTTCCCTGTGTCCTCCGTTAGCCTCGCAGCAGCCTAGGCGGATGGAGCATTGCTCAACATAGTCGAGGAAGACGACTCGAGTCGTCGCCAGAGAGCCAAGCAGGAGGGGCAGACCAGAGGTCCCCAGATCTCCACACAGCCTCCAAGATGCGCCTCACCCCCTTCTGATCCTCACCCAACCATCATGACCATCAACCGATTCACCACCGACAATCTTTGATGATCGCTGGAGCCTACCGCCGCTTTCTTCGGCGAGTCAAACTAGAGGAGGCTTCTAGTAGCCCTCGTCGGCCCCTAAAGCCACTGGAAAGCTCGCTATGGTTGCTCAAAACTCCCTTAGCCCTTGGATGCCGTTCTCTGTCGCTGCAACGTCAACGTCAAATCGCTATTGTCTTCCCCGTCACCGCGAGAATAGGCCGCCGGAGCATCGAGCGGGGGAACCATTTCAAGCACCCCCCAGTCTGCCCGAAGCTACTAGAGGCAGCGCTGCCCATCCCTCCAGCTTCTCTGGCCACCACCACCGCTTGCTCGCCGCCACAGCACCATCGGAGGCTCGTTATAGCTCGCGCCGGAGTGGGAGCGTCAGCGATCAGCTGGTGATCTTCGAAACAGCCGGATTTAATGATGTTTTTTAAAGTTTTCGTTAATTGCACATAGATCCTAGTTATCATTAGATTTAGGTCCCTGAAATTTCTTTTTAAGTCCTCGGATCTTACATTCAGGTCTTTTTTTTACATCTAGGTTCTTTCTTGCATCTAGTTTTTTTATTACTCTTAGGTCCTTTTTTATTACATTTAGGTCCAGAATGCATTATTTTTATTACGTTTGAATCCTTTTATTACAATTAGGTCCAGAATTCATGTTTTCATTTGCACATAAGTCCCTATGTTTATGTTTTGTTATACTTAATTCCTGAGCACTTATTTCTTTGCATTTTAACCTAGAGCCTAGATTTTCTTGCATTCCAGGCCCTGGGGAAATTGTTTCTCTTGCACATATGTCCCTAGAAATTTGTTTTTATTACATTTGGGTCCTTTCCTCTTGCAGGTAGGCCCTTATACTTCCCTGATTTTGCATACAAGTCCCTGGAAACCCTATTTTCATTTCACAGGAGCTATATGACTTGTTTTTAACCTAGGACCTTGATTTTGTGCATGACCCCAGTTTTTTAGTGATTTTGCATGTTAGCTCCTAACCTCATTCCATAATGTTTTCTTGGCATGAACATTTACATCCAGGCTCCTGAATCTTTTTTTTAATCATTAATCATGGTTTTAATTGTATTTTAAATCACATTTTGGATATGTTTTACATTTATTGATCACATGTGCTTATAAATCACCACTTGAATAGAGTTTTCATCAAAAACCATGTTTGCAATACAAATGAATTTCTGATTTCACATTTTAGTCAGATTTGCACTTTATGTGTGAATTTTGCATAATAGACCTTGAATTTTCAAGAAATTACCAAGAGTACAATTTTCACACATGTCACACTATAGAACCACATTTTCTTTAAATCTTTCATCCCAGCATTAAGATAAGACTTTCTGAGCACATTTAAACCATGATCTTCCCCTTTTTGTGAGTTTTGCTTATTAGACCTTGAGTTTTCAGGAAATTATTTAAGTGCAATTCTCACACATCGCAGTGCCACATTTTCCTTTGATCCATCATCTGCACACTAGGATAGAAGTCACTGAATGTATTTTAATCCAGGTTTTTACCATTTTTTGTGAATTTTGCGTTTTGGTCCTTATACTTGTTCCTTATTGTGTTTACATCATTTTATTATTTTTATGACCTTATCCTCTACATGTTTTCCTGAAAACAACATTTTCTTGACATCTTGCATACATTTTGTCATATCTTAGACCATGCATCATCCTCATACATTCATTTATCACATTTGGCCATTGAAATGACCAAATTGTCCCTATGTCATCAATTCATGCACATGCATGTTAGTTATTGCACTAAGTCATGCATAATCTCTGTCCAAATCATTCCTTAGTATCCTTTACCCATTTAGGTACATTTTCATGTATTCTACATAGTTTTCGTTGCATGTGCACCTCAGTCCATCCTTTTTGAATAAGTCTGCATCTCATGTATTTTTTCATGGATTTTTATCTTACCTGTCTTCGGATTCCTATGTTTGATATTTGGTTTGACTACTTTTATTCCATATTTTCAGATTTTTTTGATTTGATTTGGATTTTATCGCCCGAGGGCGTACATTAACTGACAGAAAGACCCATATTGGCCCTATTACGGATTATTTTCCTTTTTTTGATTTCACGACTTTTTCCATGATTCTGATGACTTGAGTCGGCCATTGCATTTGACCTTCTTAGTTTCGATATGGTTTTTCAAGTTTCAAAAAGTGAGGCCGACTCTTTCCAAAAATACCATCATTTTATGTGATTCCCTTCACCTGTCGTTGTTTGCCTATTTTACTTGGACTTCTTCGTAATTTTTCCATCTCGATTTCCATGATGTTTTCCATGATTCTAATGATTTGGGTCTATCAAATTTTTGATACTCTTGATCTCGGTGTGGTTTTTCAAAACATTCTTTCCAAAAACACCGTCATTTTATGTGAATTTCTTTACATGTCACAGTTTACCTATTTTGCGTGGACTTCTTTGTAGTTTTTTTTGTCTTGATTTACGTAATATTTTCTGTGATTCTGATGATTTGAGTTGGTTGTATTTTTTATTCTCTTGACGTCTGTATAATTTTTCAAGCCTTTCTTGCTAGAAACCTCGTCATGTCATGTGATTTTCTTTGTCGTGTCGTATTTCGTGATTTTATCATTTCGTGTGGATTCCTTCGTAGTTTTTGCGTACCATCTCGCACATCCATTTAGTCTTGTCTTGGCATTCATATTAGCATGATTAGAGCACAATCTAGGCATAGCAAACATTCATTCAATCTCTAGCAAGCGAATTAAACTAGAAAGACCGAGTTTCTTAGGCATACGGGGGTGCCTAATACCTTCTCCGTGTGTAATAGAAATCCTTACCCATTCTCTGGTTAGTAGACATATGGCCTTCACATTTGCATCCCATGCATTCATCTTTTGTAGTTTGTTAGTGGTTTTCTTCGTCTTTCCCTTAAAAGACTAGGTGGCGACTCCATTTTCTTTTTGTTTTATCCTGTTTTTGCGCCTTTGCCATTTTGGCATGGTTGTGGCTTCCTCCCTCTAGTGCGATTCCACGTCAGATCCCTGGGCGGGGCATGGTCACACCAGGAACCTGCGTATGCAGCTACGAGACTTTGGACTATGTGTACTATGTCTGCACCTACAACCCAAAAACTACGAAGAATAAACGTAAGTGACAAAAGTCACCCAGCATGCATCTCACGAAAACAATAGAAAACAAATCTATATTATTTTTTCCTTAAAATTATTTCGCAACTTATTTTTTTCAAAACCATCAAAACAGACCAACTAGGCGCAACAGGCCGAAAACCACAACAAACGCGGCCCACCTTGGCTAAAACAGCAAACAGGACTCTACCAGCCCAAAACCACAAACAAGGCCCGAGCAACCAACTTTGATCACAAGCAGCCACCAAGGTGTACTACACTACCACGGTGAAGCCACCTTCACCTTGTGTAGGAGCGATCACTGTTCAGTGATTCTCCTACTTGGAGAACCCTCACAAAGCCAATCCCTCTGGGAAGGTAGTCCTATCTCTCAAGACGCTACCAATTACAGGGCACATGTCCCACTCGTACTGGCCACCACAGGGTATACCTCCTCACGATGTCCTCCACATAGTGCTCAGGAGAGAGTGTCATACCTCTACATCTGACAACACCTGAGCCTTGGTGCTTATAGCGACAACAAGAGTATCATACTTCCCCGTCATGCCACAAGATACATCAACCTGCGGACTACAACCCTAGCCTCGAGATAATAGTTAAGGATTCTCATACCTCCAAGGCTCGATAGCCTTAGGTATCTCGACTCCCGACCTCAACCAAGGAGACGCGCCTAACCACCCAAGAATGTCATCACTTTCCTTGGTCTAGACGACATGGTTCCACGGTGTTTCGGCTTGCACACAAAAAACCAAGAAAATCACTTTCCAAATGGGCCAACACATCTTTTTTGAAAACCATTTTCAAAGCATTTTATATCTTTGGAAACTCATTCAAAAACCTCGACAAAACGACACATCAGGTGTCCCATAAGACCACTACTGATGGCCCACGATTTCATCTCAAGTGAGCAAAATAAATCAATTCGGAAAGCCACTGCATTTAAATGCATTTTACCAGGAAACCAGAAAATACCTCCAAAATACCCAACCAGACACGTGCATGTGGACCGCACGCCTGGTCCGCATCCTAGGCATTTTGTCTAAATGCAAATAGAGCCTAGACTAAGGGCCAAAACTACTGCCTGACATGCGCATGTGGTCCATGTAATCGGCTCACATTCCCAATTTTCTGTTAGAGACAGGGAACCCAAAAATTTGTCTGAAGTGAGAACAAAGGGCGGACCTACCAAAAAATTACAAAAAATTCCAAATAAAACATATGTGGTAGACCGTCAAGTCTACTCCAAATCGACACAAATAAAACTAGAATTAATTGAGCATAGCTCCCGGAATAAAATCGCAAAGCTAAGGTGCGTAGAGGAATCAAAAACCACACCACAGCAAAATTAATGCCATAATAAATCACTATAAATTCTCAATAAATTCCAAATATTAATTTTAGCCTATATTACATGCATCCTAGGCATTTCTACCATTTTACATGATTTTTACTCATTGGATTGGAGACATATACCTAAAAATAGCCTCCAACGACCCAACTTACTCTCTAGCCAACCATCGGTCAGCACGACCTCCACAGGAGCCTCTTTGACCTCCAGAGCTTTAGCTACGTCGATGCCAAGTTGCGCGACCACCTTCGCCTCTCGTTCTCACTCTTGACCTTTCACTAGCGCATGGGTAGGGAAGGGGAAAATGGGGGAGATGGGTGGGGGAAAGAGAAGAGAGGTGGGGGAAAGAGAGGGGGGTGGAAAGGAAAGGTGAGGGAGAAAGGGTGTACATATGGGGAGGAGGAGAAGGAAGAAGAATAACGTAGACGACGAGTGGAAAGGGTGAGGTGTGGGGGAAGTCTTCGACCGTAGCTACATACGCGCGGGAAGGAGCATTTCATGCATGCCCAACCATCACGCATGCACGTTTGCGCCTGCCTATCTCTGGCTGCCCACCAGCCACATTGTGCACAACTCAACCACTAGACTTTTGCATGAGGCCACTCCGCTAGCTTCGAGCACGAGCCAACCACTCGCCACACCAACCAGTCTACAAACGCGGGCCCCATAAGGATCCACATATGGGGGCACAAGCATAGTGTCACATGCACAGTACTAACCACGTGGGGACAAGCACAGGAAAACACTAATAGAAGCTGGTCCAAGAGGCTCAAGCCTAAAACTACAAAATCACACAAACGAGCCTCGGAATAGTAACACTTGTTTAGGGATAAGTTCATTAAAATGTAAATAATTACAAAATGAATTTTACGGGTGTTACATAATACGCTTATTAACTTAGTTGAATGTGTGCATATAATTTATATTCAATGACACAAACATATGTCTATGTATCTTTTTGGTTTTGACAAGTAACTATAAAAATAAGCAAATAAAATCAATTTTAAAAAAATCACTTGTTTTCGTTATTCTTAATAAATCCACGAGCCTCTACACTTTCCATTTTTCAAGTTTATTCATTAATAAAATTAAAATACATATATACGCTATCCCTTAAGTATATTTAAGAGCAATATAATTACTTATTTATATCATCTTTGTTATATTTATTCTACTTCTTAATATCATTTTATACATGGTTTCATCAGATTATAGAATTTCCATATCTTATATTAGTTAATGTTATAATAAGAGAACTTTAATTGTTAATGCTATTCATTTGTAGCATTAAATTTATATTGAATGTCATAAACATCTTTATATATATCTTTTTTTTTGAACAATTAATTATAAAAATTTCATATCAAATTTTTTATATATATTTTTAAGTATTGAATAAATAAAAAAATCTTATAAAAAAGATAATATTTGGCTATTTATATTTTATTTATCATTAAAAAATAAATTTCATATCTCTTTTTAAATTAAGATCTCATATGTAAGACAAAATCATCCTATATTTAAAATTAAAGTACATACATGCACTACGTATTAATTACATTTAAGAGCAATATTACTTATTCATGTTTTTTTTTGCTTTATTCATTCCCCTTGAAACATCATTTCATATATAATTTTATTAGGTTCTTGAGTTTTCGTAACTTATATTTATTAATGCTACAATAAGAAAAGCTCAATTAACAATAGATGAGAAGAGTATTAGCATTAAGTTAAAATATTATTTACTGATAATGTTAATATTCTTAGATTTCTAAACTACTTATAACTCAATAACTCATATTAGTTTATTTTAACTAATTTTTAAATATTTCTTATAATATTATGCATCTATATCATAAATTGTAGTATTTGATTATTATTCCAATAGTTTATTTCACATGTTTGGTTTACCTTTTATTTTTATTCATTTAAAAAATAATATTTTTGTATTTAATAATTTTAAGTAAATGTCACATGATTTGAGTATATATTGAAAGTATGACATATGATCAAACTTGTAACATTTTTTTATTTATATTAAATCAAAAGATGTTATTTCATTAATCTTAATTGTCACTTGGATTTTGAAGATCTACTAAAATTTATTGTAATTAATTGTATTGATATATCTATAAGTAAAACTTTTAAATATAAAATATTGTTTGAAAATAACACATTTTTGATAATCTATTAGAAAGTATTTTTTTAATAATTATTACTTTCTTTTTTATAATTAAATTTTTTTTTTTTTTTACTTTTAACCGTGCAATGCACGTACCTGTCCACTAGTTTTAAAAAAAAAATTAAAAAAACTCATAAACCAACCCAGTAATCCATGCCCGAAACTGCTAAAACCCTACTCTTTGAAGGAGGAGTTCGCTGAAGGGGTGACGGCTGCAGGGTGCTGGAGAAGAAACCCCGGAGGCGGGAGGGTGGTGCCGGCGGCGGAGGTGGTGCCGGCGGCGGAGGTGGTGCAGGCGGCGGAGGTGGTGCAATGCAGCAAGGTAGCTTCTTCTTCTTCTTATTCTTCGTTTCTTCTTCTTCTTTCAACCTTTCTCTTTCTACCTCAAGCCACCCACCACCACCGACCATCACCACCACCACCGCGACAATCCACCATCACGGGATCTCCCCACCACAATCGGCGACCCCCCACCACTGCCGACGGCCACCCCACCACCATCGGATCGCCCTATCATGTACCGCGACATGCCATCATCAGATCACAAGTTCACAACAACAACACAACACCATTTATTTTCTCATATGTTATGGATGATGAATCATGAGAGTTGTAAGTGGTGGCTTCATTGAATACTTCATATATTTGCTATTTATTTTTTGGTATGATAATGATTGATACCAATAGAAAACATTCCTTATTTTTTGCCAAATTTTCCTGATTTTTTTTCTTATATCTAAACTATTTAATTATG
Organism: Posidonia australis; assembly: GCA_024699735.1. Lineage (NCBI taxonomy): Eukaryota > Viridiplantae > Streptophyta > Magnoliopsida > Alismatales > Posidoniaceae > Posidonia > Posidonia australis. The sequence continues at coordinate 11,250 of JAMKQA010056981.1, forward strand.
ACATAATTATGACATCATCTGATTGAACCAGTTGGACTAGTTTTTGAGTCGTATGGGACAAAAAAAGGGTTTGATGTCCTGTCTGGTTCTGATAACCTTGGGTAGTTAACTGTTAGGTTGATTATGGGGTGTAAACCGTGATGCAGATGTGGCATGGTGCATTAGGGGAGGAGGGTTTGGGATTGAACTGAAACCGTATTTCCTGTCAACAGGTACCGTGGGGTTCTCATCCATTAGAAGTTTACATGCATTACATTTACAACGAAAATGGAGGTTCAAATGTAAAAGAATAGAATAACATCAGTAAATATAATGAAAACTTAATATTGCTCGCAAGTTGGTGAAATCCTGAGTAAAACAGAAAAAAGCATGGCTCATTTGGTATGTGACTATTACTCTATTGGGGGATTGCGGGTTTGAATCCCAATGAGTGCAAAAGTTTTTATATAAAAAAAATCCTAAGTACATGACATGGGATGCTATTCCATATCCAAGGTTGGAGGGGTCATTTGTTGGTTCTCATCCATTGAATATCTGCCATTAACCAAAGGTATAGAGATAAGTTGACAACAAAAAACAACAATTACAAGTACACCATAGAAAACATTATGAAAATTCATGATTTTTCACTGCAAAATTTTGTACAATTAACATTCCTTTTGCTCTTGTATTAACTGTTAAAGAATATCTGTGTGTAGTCTAATTATCACGTATAATTACATTTCACACCACTTCTTCATGGTCCATAAAATTTGGCAAGGTCTAAAATTTCTGAGCTGTAGTCAAAAGAGAAGGCTACCAACAATTTATATAAGAAATAAATGATTACCATTTGTGTTGCTCTTAAAGAGATATACAATGTTTCAAGTTTTGAAAGGAAATATAAATACAAAGAATTTCCTCAGAGGGTAGGCATAAATTTCTTTGGTAAATCAGCACTTTCCACAAAGTGAAAGAATACTATGAAAATATTATATTAGCACTTCCATAAACCACAACTTGCATATCTAGATTTAATCCAAATGAAGTTTTTTGGACATTTGAGAGGGTAATTAATACAAATAAATAAAACTTATTAATATTTGGGTTCATCTCTTTCATTCAATCTCTCATCTCGTGGCTAATCTGGCATGCGAATGGTCTTGCATTGTCCTCATTTGGGAGGGTAATTAATACAAATAAAGATAACTTATTAATATTTGAATTCATCTCTGTCATTCGTCTCTTTCAATTTTGACTCACAATGGAGGAAATGAGACATTGTAAAACTAAAATTTTAGTTATAGAAATATAGAAATCGTTGTATTCAATAAATTGCATAAAAATTTAATTTTCAGTAGACAAAATGATGGACAATAGTATTTTCCTCATCAATTCAAATTTATTTCTCAATTAACATAGTTTAGGTAAAAAACAGATCTGGACAGTTAATTCAATAAAAATTCTGATGTATTTGAGTAGTATAATAAACAATGTTTTTTTCAAGTATTTGGTTGATTCCATCGAAGATAAGAAGTGATTAGAGAAAAATCATACATTTTATCTTCAAATATATGGGTAATAAGTAATGCCCAGCGTTTTATTAAACTATCGGGATCCTTGTCAGATCTGGACGTGGATCCGACATGGATACGCATATTGCAAAAAACAAAATAAGGGTTTCATATGTTGAAGCCATTAAAACTGGCAACTAGCCTAGTCTTCCCCCTTTTCCTCCAGCCATCTTCCGTCCTCTGGCAGCCTCCAACTTGGTAGCCTCTTCCTCCTCCTCTGGTGGCTTTTGCAATGTAAACTTTATAAATGTGGAGTTCTTCGATGAGTTTCACATCTTTTGCAAGGTAAACTTCATCCATTGGAAACATTGGAAGCAATAATCCTTTTACTTCTACAGCTTTGTAACAAAGTAAGAAACCGATTCCATGCTCAAGTAGTGGAAGTGCAAAGGTTGTATAGGAAAAAGTTAGGCCTCTTGATGTGTAGAGACAATCTTTATGCTTTTGTTAGAGAAAGAAGAGAACGAAAAGACAAGCAAACCATAATTAAGGATCACTTCAAGAAACAACAGAGGATGGTGGTTGATTGTATCTTTTGTGATATACTTTATAAACGTGGGTTGCGATTTAATCTTGTAAATAAATTGGTGGTTGAAGTTCTTTGTGAGGCCATTGGGTGTTATGGAAGGGGATATAGGCTACTTCTATCAAGTAAGAAAGCTAATGTTAAAGAAGAAATATGAGGATGTTATCTAAATGAGAAAAGAATATGAGGTACGTTGGATGAAATAATGTCTCACTCTGATGTCTGTTTGATGGACGGACAAAAAGCAAAAGTGTTTAATAAATTTCTTAGTAAATTTGTCTAGAAGCAACTTCCTACCTCCTTCGGGGCATGAGAAAACCACAGCTTATTTGGTGGAGCTTGTTTAGTAGGCCATGGAAGATGTTGGGTCAAAAAATGTGGTGCAAATTTGCACCAATAATGCAGTAAATTATGTTCTTATTGGGAAGAAACTGGTAGAGAAGAATGTTAAATTTATGGATTCTTCAGAGAATCAGACCCTAGCTGCTTCTCTAATGACAAATTCTCTACTTCAAAGAATCACGTTGATTCTGTTTTTGAGCAGATTTTTATTTTCTTGTTTGGCAACCTGATTCTACCACAAACCACCAAAAAAATCCAAAAAGAAGAAGAAGAAGAGAGAATCACCCGTTGCCAATGTAACCTTAGACAAGATTATGATAGGCTAAGGATTCACTATCAAAAAACAATTTTTTTTGATGGAGTATCAACAAACTTAATCAGCCAACCTTTGCTAATTGCTACCCTCATGGCCAAGCGGGCCACATTGCTTACAATTACAATCAAGTTGAACAAACCTGATGGGATCCATTTAATTGCTGGCCCCACTTAGTCATTGTCTGTTTCAGATAGACGACAATTTCTTCCTCTTCTTGCTGCACTTCTCCCACCAACCACAGAAGAGCACAACTACCAGCAGACCCGAGTCCAATCAGTGTCGGCAGCAGATGAAATCTGCGGTAATATCCCTGTCTCTGTTTTGATGCCATTGCTTTCCTTGTCTTCTCCATTCATATCTGGAGATCTGAAATCAAAACCCTAGATAGATTGCAAATGTGATGGATTTCAACCATTAACTAGGGGAATGATTACTTTGCCCTGATATAGCTTCTGGAAATGCTTCTTTGTTTTGATTTCCCCAATGGTAACCACTTCGTTCTGATTCTTCATGTATCATTAAGTTCATTGATCTGACTTCTTTTGTTTATCTCCAATGTAATGGCATAGTTGAGATTGGAGAATACCATCAACACTATTACCACTGATTGCAGTGGGTTCATTCTCATCAATGTCATCTGAGGACTGTGCCTTTCCTTTTTTTTCTTTTGAGGGAAGAGAACTGTTTCTCTTTGATTGTGGTCTCTGGAATTTGTTGTATCAAGTTCACATTCTTTCTTTTTGTTAATGTGTTGGAATGTGGGTATGTGTTTGTCAACTTCACCGGATAATCATACCATATCTACCATACTAGAATAGTCATTTGATCTCTTGCTTAGCCAAAAGTAAAAGAGTGAAAAGAAATAAAAATTTATAATAGAAATAAAAAAATTGTGATGAAATATAAATATGATGTGCAAGGCAAGTGTATCTCTTTAAATAGTTATGATAAATTATATCTTGAAGTGTTGGTGTGATGGTTTGTGATAAAAAAAACTGAGCATCATAATCATGCTATCCCAAACAATATATTTATCAATATCAACAACTTAATACTTCATACTGATCTGCTAAGGCAAAACACAGGATTTGACTTACTGACATCTCCTACATTGCTATTGAGATATAAATATATTAGATATATGTGGCACTTTGCTATTATCTTGTAGTTCAAATCATAATTGTTGTAAAGATATTTTCAAGTTAAAATTCATTTTTATAGTTACATATTGTACAATAATTAGATAATGCTTTTACATATTAAGTATGACGAAACATGGTCATAGGGGGGCAAATTTATGTCCATGTTTACAAATGCATAATATTTTAATTTCTTTGAACTTCTAAAGAAAAGTAACGTACAAAAAAATCTTCAATATCAAACTCAATTACTAGATACTAAAAAAGTTAAAACAACCCATGTTGTACTTGTTACGATTTTTTTTGTTGAGAGCAAAATGATAGTTTTTTTAAAATTTGCAGCAAGCAAACTAAGGTTCTGTTTGGTAACGATTATTAGAACCAACTTATGAAAAAAAATGTTTATTCCTAAAAAACTGAACCAAACAGTTTTTTTTACGCTAGATTATTTCATTAAGTTAGTTTTTTGTTTGTGCATAAAAACTATCAAATAAGTTGATTATAAAAAAACTATGAAAACTTGTTTTTTCAAAAACATTGTTTATGAGAATAATCTGTTTTTCCATAAACATTATCAAACGCTACCCAAGAAGATGAACTAGTTGATAAGAAGAAAGAAAGAAGAAGAAGCGAATAAGAATAAAGAAGATTAAAAAAATATTACCCATTAGTTTCCCCTTCTTTCTTAAAAAAATATTACCTATTGATATCCCATTCTTTCTTCTTTTTCTGTTTTTCCTTGCTCTTATACCATGTACCTTTTTTCACTAGTCTTTTCCGTAACCTTTTTTGGAAAGAGAAGGTATTTAGAAAATAAGCTTCCTGAAGAATTAGGGATCAGATGCATGCGAAATTCCTCCCAATGTCTGATATGTTCAGTTGTCTCCCTCCCTTTAATCCCCTTACTTGGTAAGTTTGTGCATGCAATAGTTTCAAGTTCGTAAACCATTTAAACATTAGGCAAGTTTTCAAAGAGATGCTTAGTGATCTAGGAAATTTAGAATGAGAATATAAAGCAATACACGAAATATGCATCTGTAAGGATTATTACCCATATTTCTACCACGATGAACCAACATATTATTTGTTCTTTGGTTTCCATGCATAACAATCATATATACCCTGGAATGGTTCTTTAGGACTTATTTTTTGCCAAGTTCAAAGTTGCTTTTTCAAATGAGAACGGTTTTGCATGCATAAATCAAATAAATGCCTAATGGTAATCCTTAAGAACTTGTTTTGGCCAAGTACAAGTTTGTTTCTTTAAATGAGAGTTTGTTAGTCGAATACAAAATAATTTTCTTGATGGACCGTAAATTTTAACTTGGTTTTAATATTTTTATGAGTAAAGTTGCTATGAAGAACTAGATATGTTATTTTAGTATTTTTAAGAGTTGCCACAAATCTTAGGATTTTTGGGCTAGTTATTAGAAGTGGCAATCGATTTTGTCTTTTTTTTGGTGTGGTGGTTTGGGGGGGGGG
>JAMKQA010056982.1:0-13730 GCA_024699735.1 Posidonia australis
CTATTGAAGATTATTTGTGGCTTGTGCTAACCTCAAGTTTGAGAACTTGAGAAGAACAGTTGTATTCCCTTGACAGCATAGTGCCGGTTGCCTGGACCGAGAGGGTCCCGTGGTTTTTTCCTTTCCTCACACCGAAGGGGTTTCCACTTAAAATTTCTTGTGTATATTTGTGATTGTTTGGTTACAGTTTTTGTTTACTTCGCCTTAGTGTTTGTTAGGCTCTCGTTTCCCAACATAATTATTGTACAACATCCTAACATTAGATGAAAAACTAAATATATGACGTTGAAAAACTGAATATATCGAGTGAGTTCAAAGTGATGATTCTCTTTCTTTGTAAGGAGACAAAATTCAGAAACATCTCAAACAATTTTGTGGATCTTCACAACAAATATAGAAAACTCAAATTTTAATTTGAGGATAAAAATGAAGATATCTTTTTCTCTTAATAAATATAATTGAGTACAAGATTCTTCCTGATATTTCTAAAGACAAACCTTAGAAAATTTTACAGCAGAGATTTAAGCACAAGAAAGTAGTCAATGCCTATGTCTATGAGCCATCAAGGCACTTTTACAAGGTAGAAGAATAAGTTGTACAAACTTGTCTAATTTACAAGGTTGAAGAAAGTGTTGCCACATATTGATGATGTATGTATTGGATCTACCACCATGCAATTTGTAGTTGGCGTCGTTGTTGACAGGTGAGTAGTAAATAAGCAAAACAACATTAGGCAACTTCAATGAGATGATATTATTTGATGCCAGTGAATGCTTATTTTCTGCATTTAGAGCAGAATAAGGTAATAATTATGCATGAAATAACTTGAAAAGTTTGGAACTTCTGCCTGGTAAATCTATATTGTTAAGTATTTTTCCGACTTCTTGGGTCTCCTGTTAAATGATTTAAACTTACAGAACACAGGGAAGCTCTCTACAATCGTCGATGGTGCCAGGAAGTTGTCATCTTCTTGCATGCACCACAATATAAAGAGGGTGGAAAAATTAAGACTGTTTTTTTAAAGAGAATGATAATTAGAACAAAGTAAAGACCATATATGAGAAAATTTCGAGGAAATAAATTTCTAGCTAGAGAAAGTTGACTTTATGGGTCTACCATCACTTCTCAACATTTAATAATGTCAAGCATAGGTAATAAATAGTCATTTGTCCAAGTGTTTATTCAATTGCAAAAGTTGAATCGATGCCTTATAAGAGATCTTTTTATCTAAATTAAATGTTGTTAGCCCATTACTAGGATGACACGAGTGTATATTTCAAGAAAAAAAAAATTTAGACATGGCATGTAAGCATGCATGCAAGATATGCCTATAACTAGAATCATATCTAGTGTAATTTAGAAAAGGTCATCAGCATCAAGAGGACTATGAAAATCTGCATGCATACGTCTCTATATATATATATAGGTAGTTTGACAAAATTTTGTCAGTCTTTTGACGTGAACAAAAGGTAGATAACAAGGCCAAGGAAATGGAAAATATCAAAATAAGCAGAGCATGAAATGGTGGAATATTAGAAGACAAAGAACAAAGGGATGTTTTTTTTTCAAAGATAACAGCAAAGGGCTATAGAGACATGACAAATTTCTTTTTTTTTTTTGGTAACGTTTATGGAATTAAACTTCTTGCTTATGTGTCCACCACTAAGAATCCAAAAAACAAAGATCTAGATATTACAATAACTTAGGGTTTCAGAAGATTCAATTACAAAAAAAACTTGGCTACTTTCAAAGAGTAGGCTACAAATACCTATAATCAAAAATATTACAATACCAGATCAAACAGACTACAGGATCTGATTAAGAAGATATTAATCAAGCTTAGTGGTCTGCACTTGAGTTGTGAACAAAGGGGAAAGACCTAGTAGGAGCATTAGTAGAAATAATCAGAGGCACCAGATTATTGCTTGTCTATACTCCAATTTGTTGGTGATTCATGTTCCAAGAGTTTTGCATGTCCTTTACAGATTAAAGTAATGTCTCTTCTTCGGCGAGCCGACGAATCCCGATCGATTGGGAATAACCCTAGTTGAAGTCATCGAAACAAAAATAGCATCCGCCGGAGACAAACACCAGTCCAAAGACTCACAAATATAATCAGGAACCAAAGAAAATTTTCCAGCAAAAGAACTTTAATACCATCCTCTATATCACAATTAGAGTGTTTGGATTTAGGCAAACAACTTGTCCTAACCCTAGAACATCGCTGATCAGAGTAAAGTCTCACCGTAAAACTTAACATATTCCAACAAATGCCATTAAAAAGACTATTACTCAAGATGCATAATGAAAGACTATCAGGGGAAAGATAGAATCTAGGAGAAAGAAAAGCATAGAATCTAGGAGAAAGATCAGTATACAAATTCAGGAGGATCTGGAAAATAATGTCCCCCTGCTCTCCAGGAAATTCGCTGCTTCCCAAAACAGGTCAGAGAGGTGAAGAGATGCCCCCATAAAAGGGGACACACCAACGATCTGCCTTGATGCAGATCGAAACTCGCCCTAGGACAAGTCTCCAGATCGATATGCAGAGGGAAGGAGTAAGAAAGTATTTTAGCTGTATTACATACCTTCGAGTCAATTACCTCAACGAGAGAAGATCGATGTCAGCGAGAGGCCGATCCCGTCTAGATGTCAATGAGAGGCTGATCCCGTCTAGATGTCGGCGAGAGGCCGAACCCCCTTGCTCTTCCTATGGGCCTTTCCGAGTCGCCGATACAGTCGGCGAGAGGTCGATAATAGCATGCCTAGAACCTCTTGGCGATCCTCGTCTGGGATGCATCGAACTCCTTGAGAACCTCGACATGGTAGAGATCGAGGCTCCTCTTCAACTCGCTGGTCCGAGAAACAACAAGATCCTTCAGACCAGAGATCAAAGCATGCGTCTTCTGCAGCAGCGGGGAGCTGGACGGGCGGAGCAGAGGGGGGATCAGAGGATGAGGCAAGGGCCTTCCTGTGGTGAGAGCTAGTGAGGGAACCGAGGTGGAAGCCGCAGGGTTTGGAGCCGCCGCCGCCGAGCTTGGACGGGGGATCAGGGGATCCCAAAATCCTCAAGTTGTCGTCTCTTTATATTACCATGACAGATTTCAATTGGAAAACTGATTAATGACTCAGACCCCTAATTAGAATCCTAGGGTGCATGATATGAGAAAATTCTATTAGACATGTTTGGAATATTTTTTTTTAAATAGTGTTATTTCTGTTAGACTGATATCATACCCTAGAGTGCATGATATGCGAAAATTCTTCTTTACCAGGTTGTACATTTTAAGTTTGGGTATTAGCCATTAGGTATTACATGTCAATTTTTGTTCCCAAAAAATTAGCAAAATCATGTTTTCTTGTGGGAACTTGATAAGGAAGATAATGTTTCTTGTGGGAACTTGATAAGGAAGATGATGTCTTGTACAACCCTACCACAAGGTTGGATTTCTACGGAACCGTAACTCCTAGAAGTGTTTCCAAATGCTACCCAACACTATGCCCACTAGAAGATCATAATGGCATCAAGGATTCTAGAGAAACATGGTAATTTTTCAAGAACTTTGTGGGTAATCAGATTCAAAAGAAATGCACCAATAACTTCATAGAAATTTACATCATGTAATACTATTTTTATTGTTTGAGGTTAAAAAAACTTAAAGCTTTCTATCATCTGATAAAGATGAAACAAAATTCACAACAAAAGATCGAAAATTATTTTTTGTCAACGCATAAAGATGTAACAAAATTCATAACAAAAGATCAATAAATTAAAATTTAAAAAGATAACAAGAGAGACTAAGAATATAAACAAGCTTTCTTGATGATGGATAATTAACAATTAGTTACTAAAGATAGGTAATGGTGAGGCCCATTCTCTATTTGATTCATAAAGTATCAGATTCTTTTGTATTTGATCAGTTGTTGGATTAAAATTAGTGGTTATTATCCAACTGTTAGTTCATATTTCATTGCAATGATCTAATTATTTATGTAGAAGAATTTGAATCTCAATATATAAATTTTAGTTAAATTATACTATTGTTTGTTGCACCAATATGAATTGTTTTTGTTAGATTTATTTAACACAGTTTTGTATATTGTTGATAGTAGCCATGAATAACTAACATAAAGAACAAATAAGCCATTTAACTTTGAACCTACATGCTTTATCCATCTTTTTTCATCAGGTTATGTTGTGGCTATTTCATGTGCTATACTAGTGGTGACTTTCTCTCTTCAGCATATTGGAACACATCGAGTTGCTTTCATGTTTGCACCAGTCATCACACTCTAGCTTCTTTCTATTAGTGGGATTGGTGCATATAACATATTCAGATGGAATCCGAGAATATTTCATGCTCTTTGTCCATCCTACTTGTTTAGGTTCCTCAAAACCACTGGCAAAGAAGGGTGGGTGTCACTAGGAGGAGTTGTACTCTACATCACTGGTATCCTTTTACTCATGTCTTAAGTATATTACTTACTTTTTTACCTAGTACATTGCTGTTAGAATTTGTAAAGAAATCAATTATTAATTTTTACCTGGTAGAGTAAAACAATTTGCTAATCATCAATTTACAATGTATTCCAGGTGTAGAGGCAATGTTTGCTAATTTAGGTCATTTTTCTCCCCTATCAATCAGGTAACCAGTACCATTTGGGAAAATATCTATTCCAGTTTCTTCTATTTGATTACCCCACTGATGGTCTATAAGGTAACCAAATAGTCTACAAGCATGGAATATATTTTAAAGATCCAATTAACGAAATTGGTTGTTCTCTTATATATGAACATATATTAAATGAAGAACAACTATGCACATTAACTGTAGTTTTCTCAAGCAGTGTTCTATATCTAAATAGTAACAATGATGAACAGCCATTGGCAATCGCATTGATTTGATCAAGCAAACTGAGTGACTAAATGCGGATGACACATTAATAACTATAAGAATGCATATGTTATAGCAATAGCAGTGCTCTGAAGATAAAGCACACCATAAAGATCCTTGTACAAAATCAACTGATTGGACCGATTAACAGCTGATTAATGATACCACACAGTTTTGTGTTCTTTTAGAAGTCTTTTATTTTTGTCAATATACTGATGTTGAGTTGACAGTTATACACATGAATGTTTTTCCCCTAGAATCTACTATATTTTTTTCACCTTTTTGAGAATTGACTTATTATTATTTTTTTGGTGGTTCAATGGTTTGGGTGTTATGTTTTTTATATTTAAAATTACAATAAATAATCTACTGCTTCAACAATCAAATCTCCAAACAAGAGATAGCGAAACAAGAGATAGCATGGGCTGCAATTCTTTGTTATTCAAAAGCGCACACTTATCTACAAACATTCTAGACAAAAGCATTTAATACTAAGTTGCCCTTGTCAATTCTGCTAAAAAACAATATCACCCTCTAATATAAATGTCTATTCCAAATTATAAACACCCCATTTTGACAGCCACTCACAGTGGATTTCTCCGAAAAAGCGCACTTCGACAGCAATGAGGTACTTCACTACTTCAAAGTCCAATTTCACACTAGAACCCAAAACCCTTTAACCAAACCCATTTTCACACTTTTTTCCACTTTACAAGCCCTTAAACCAAGCCCAACACTAGAATCCAACACATGTGCTCTGCCTAGCCGGATGCACGATTCCGTAAGTGCTGTCAGGCGTGAGCTGCTCGTCGTGTCGCTTTCATTGTACCTTGTACGAGCGTTGGTGTCGTTCGCTGCTGCCCTGGTGTGCTTGACACCCCTAGCGTGACCTCGCCCTGCCACAGCTTCACCTAGCCCTGCCACGCCCTCGTCAGCCTCGCCTGCAGTACACCTCCTCTGTTTTCTAGTAGAGCGACCTCCTCCAAATGACCTCCCCACATTGAACGATCGGTCTCTCTTGGCCACTCTCTTCGGCTAGCTTCACTCTTGGACCTCTGGCATTTCTGGACTCCCAACTCCATGCGCCAACCGTATCTGAGCAAGCACCCCCTCCAGCCACCATTTCGGCCATCCACCACCGCATTTCCAACCATCCAGTTATCACTCCACACCCCCTCTTGGCCAGGCATCGACTGCCTTGAGCCAGAGCATACCCAATTTCCTGGCAGAGCCTCCTCTCTCGCCTGTGCATCCCAGCACGGCGGTCTGTCGATCTCAGTCGCCTCTGAGTGCCCCCAGCCAGAGATACGCCATGAGCCGTCGGGAGGGACAACCTAACCGCACGTGCAGGTAACTCCTCCCCTTGTGCTACGTGTTTGTTTTCTTCTTCCTCAGAATTTAGCTAGCACCTATGTCGTCTTTTATCAGGTTTTCACTTCCGTCATGCATCTCCATGTCTGCACCCTCCATTTCCATCGCCGTTGACGGGTTCCACAGGCCAAGCAAGGCCAACGACCTGTGAGCTCGTAGGCAACTTGTGTGGCCACACCACCACTTTCCCCACTCCTCACTGAGTCTTCTTGGATGTTCACCGGGCTCCTTGCCACCTCCATGGCAGGTCGAGCCCTGAACTCCAGCAAGGTTCTATGTTGATGTCGAGAGGGGAACCCACTCATGCATCCATGCATGCATTGCATCCGATGCACTCCCCATCATCTCCTCTTGCTCCCAGCCACCTCAAAAAGGCACCACATGGTTCGCTGGGGCTCACCACTGGATTCCATGATCGTGAGAACCAGTGAGCTCCTGTGACTTAAAAGGGAGGTCAGGGAAGCAATTCATGCACCTTAGGACCAAATCATCTGCATGCATCCGTTCTTGGTAGTCCTATCAAGCTTCGCATGCATTTAATTAGCCATTTACATCACCACATTTTATTCTAAAGTTGGGGAAAAGTCGTTGGTTCGCTGCCTTATTCTGTCTCTGGTATGCACGTCCTGACTGCGCGGTGGACATGTGTGGGTCTGCCAAGGACAGAACATACAGCTAGCTTGTCCATTTGCCCATTCACTCCATATTTCTCCACCCCGTATCCATGCACCCAAGCATAAACCTCAGCATACACTCTAGCATCCCATGCACTTCAAACCCATGTTGATTGTGTATATGGTCCATGAAATCATTTATCACACACATCATTTACTCATATGCATCCATATTTCATCACACATGCCATTTATCTTATAGGTCATTTATCACTTATCATGCATCATACACCATCATTATAGCATAAATAAACACGTCATGCATCTCATACACCATGATTCATGCTTGCATTCCATGTTCATCTCATTCAGGGTGATGATGATTACTATATCGGATCTTTTTGACTGACGGTCCAAGATTTACATAGCGTTTCTAAGCATTCAATCACATCACTTCCGCCCCACTCAGATCGTTTGCAAACAACATAGCATATGGCATACATTCACTCTAGACTTAGCAAGCATATGTAAGTATTTATATTAGCGACACACAAGTGAGTGAAAAGTCTCGAAAGATCGATTTATCCGGCATATGGGGGTGCCTAACACCTTCCCCTTACGTAATAAAAGTCCTTACCCTTTCTCTGGCTCGCGATGACCATTTGTGTCATGTCCATTAGGCACGGGGCATGCACACATTCATTTAGCATCTATTTGCATTCATTTGCATCTTATTTTGCATTTTATATACATTTGGTTTTCCTCATCTTTCTGATTTTATAAGATTAGGTGGCAACTCCATTTTGTCCTTATCTTTCTTTTTCGTGTTTTCTTTCTCTGTTTTCGAGTCCAGTGTCCTTCCTCAGATTCACCATCTTCGTCGTAACTAATATCGATTTTTCGTTCGCTCCCACACTACGGAGAGGATCGGTTCCGACATGGTCTCACTAACCAAGTGACCATATATTGTACTTTGGAAGAAGCATCCACACCTCTTGGTAGGCATTAGATCTTCATTTTGAATGAAAAGTTTCATCACAAACATAGGATGGTAATGATTGGGTAATCTAACCTGTAGGAGGAGGAGGCTGTGTCAGCAGGATGAGGAGGTTGTACCCAACAATGGGCGGGAGGAGGAGGAGGCTATGCTAAAGGGAGGATGCTGTGTCCAGCAGCTATGCTATCGAGGAGGCGCTGCGAAGGTGGTGTAGGACATCAAAGGAGGCGCTCCAATGGAGGAGAAGGAAGAGCATGTCGGAGCACGTCAATGGAGGTAGAGGAGGTACTACGGAGGAGGAGGTGGACGAGTGAGAGAAAGAATGGGGCAGAGAAGGAGGCAGACAAGTGAGTATTAGGGTAAGAAGAAAGGGAGAAAACAACCCACGTTTGGGTATTTTAAGTTTGAGTTAGTTAGGATAGTTAACGAGGATAGGTACTCGCTATGTTCTCGCTAAATAAAAGCGAGGACATTGCGAGAAAAAATCCTCGCTAAATACTCGCCATATTATAGTGAAGTCATGTCCTCGCTAAAGCCTCGATATATGTTCTTGTTGTGTTATTGCGAGAACATTTCCTCGCTATATGTCCTCGCAAATTACAGAATTTTTAGTAGTGACACATACGGGCCCACATATGGATCCACATAGCATAGGAAACACACAAACAGAAGTCAGTCCATGAAGTCCAAGCTCAAAGACCACAAAATCACACAAATAGGCCTCGAGACAGTAACACCAGTTTAGAAATAAATTCCTTAAATGTACATAATTATAAAATAAATTTACGGGTGTAACATTAAATAACTCCCAAATAGTTTTGATTTTGACGAATAAAAGTAGATCTGATGCAAAAAAAATATGGCACGGCAATATTTGATAATAGAAAGGTAGTAGAATCTCTGTATGACGACTAGTAGATAGAAACCCACTGGAATAGAGGCAATAGATAGTATCTAGGGTGGATCTCACCTAGATCATGGAGTAGATCAATTGACAGGACCAGTGAGAATCATTGAAAAGGCCCTCGAAGGGAGATCGTGGACATGGTGGACAGGAGTGACTACTGTGTGCATCCACAGTGGCAAACAAGAGCTGTGTTGACGAAGGGAGGCCTTGAAGAGCAGAGAAGAAGTCAATGACGTCGCTAGCATGCGGGTGGTAACCGACAGGGACGGCATTGACGTAGGATGCCTTGAAGGGTAGGGAAGAAGTTGGTGACGCGGTTAGCTTCTAGGTCCTATGTCGACGACGACTCTAGGGCGGAAGACGGTGGGCGACGAGAGGTAGGGAGGAAGGTGGTGGCTAGGATTTGATTCTAAACAACCTTGCTCTTAATACCATATTGAATGAGAAATCAAAAAAGTAGTCATCTGCTAAAGTAGAATATTATATATATAACTCACTAATGACACAGGATATACATATTACCCACTGATGACATAGGATATATGTATATCCATTTATCTCACAAGTCATACGTGATTAGTTGGCCGAATACAAAATGTTGTAGTTCGTTGTCATCTAGTTTTGGTGCTCTTTTAAGATGAGCTCAATGGGATTTGATAGATCACAATTTTTTTGGATTGTGATTGCTATTGAACTAATAAAAATTAGTGTACTGATGGACAATTGAGAAATCATCTAGCAAAAAGTACTTGAAGTGAATTTTTTCTACATTTTCTGTCAATTTTTGGAGTTCAACATTTCAATCTTTTGTTGTAGTAGGTAAATATCCACAGTTGATTGGTAACGATTTTGTTGTTTTTAATGAAACCAACTAACCAAATACCTTTTGTTCCTCCACCTTAGAAAACAACAGTTTGTTCCTTATCAAGAACAAGGATGCTTACTCTAATTCTCCTTTTTTTTCTCACGATAAATTCATGCAATGCATGACAGAATGAGGGCATTGCAATATAGGGTTAAGATCAACCAAAATTAACAACATTTGGGCCTACCATGTCGTTACCCGAATGGTAAAATTTCCGTTGTTGCTAGATAAAGATAAGGTTTTTCCTGTTCTAGGTGGAGAGCTATCTGTTTTCTTCAAATTTCGGAGTATATAGTTTTCCGTGTTTCAACCCCAACACAACATCAAGAGTGAAAGAAGAAAATTTTTTAATTTCTCTCGTATTTTTTTCCTTTCATTAGAATCCCTTAGACCAGGCATTATGAGCTGGTGGTCAATGAAGACTACCGTTACAAATAAGAGGAGGAAACGATCGACCGTTTCCTCCCTATTTTAATGGTGATTATTGCCGATGTAAATGTGAATGGAGTCGTTGTGGGGGCGGAGGGAGGTGGAGGCATACAGGTTCCACTATAAATAGAATGGAAATCATAGGGAAATAATCATCAACGACACATACCTTGATTTCCCAACTTCTCCACCTAGTCGGAGCCCCCATACGCCGTCCAACAATGGTATCAGAGCTAGTGCAGCCGTCGACCACCGCTTCGCCGTCCGCAGCAACTGCTGGGCCACCACGCATCACCTTTGCGCACGATCTCCCTCGCACCGCCCGCACGGAAGTTGTCGCGCCGCACACCCCTGCGAGAGACCACCACGTGCCTCTCCACCTGCACAACCAGCCCCCGCGGCCACTCGCAGTTTCCCCCCTGCGCCGATCTCCCCGCGCTCGCGATCTCCGGCAGCACGATCTCTGCCCATGTTTTCCCCCTATTCCGCTCCCCACACGCCCGCGTTTTGTTTTCACGGGTTAGGCAAGTTTCATTTAACTTAAAGGGGTGGGTGAGTAAAAAAAACATTGCGTGCATGCTTAATTAATTAAAAAGAAAGGGGGTTAGCATGTTTTAAATTTAAAGTGCATGTTTGATATTGTTTAAATCCTGTTTAAAACTTTGCTAGTTTTGAGGTTATAAATTGGAAATCGGAATTTTTGCATGATTTCTGAAATAAAATTTGAGTAGTCATGATATAAATTTCTGGAATAATTTGCTGAAATTTGTTATAAAGTTTAATAATTTTCAGGAATTAAATTTCTTGTTTAGAAATTTGGATATTACAAGAAAACAAAATTTTAAATTTTGGAAATTATTGCATGATTAACATTGTATTAGAAATTTAAATCTTAAATATTTTTGCATGCTTGATTAGTAAATAATTAATCGTGATTAATATTGCATGTGATTAAAACCTGGTTTGTTTTAAAAGATAAAAATTAAATTAGGCGCATCACATAGGTGCACTAAATAGGCGCACTTAAGTGGCGCGCTTACCTGGCACACTTAACTGGCGCACGAAGTAGGTGCACCATACAGGCGCACATTACAGGCCCACATTACTAGCGCACCATACAAGCGCACATTTCTGGTGCACTGACCCATTTCTTTGCATTTAGATTCTAGATCTTATAAATTTTGTTAAGTTTTTGAAAATTGTTTAAATTCTGGAATTATTACCTATTGTTTGTTTGTGAGATTGCACAATTTTAAAATTTCAAAATCTATATTTGTTGTAGATTTAAGAAATGGCTAGCAAACTGTTCACAACTGAATTGGCTAGGATAGAAAAGTTAAATGGGGCTAACTATGAGATGTGGTACCGGAATATTAGACATGCATTAGAATATGATAATATTGAACATACTATAGAATCTAATCCTCTAGAATTGCCAAATGATGCTTCTGAAGCGGAAATTAAAAAACATGAAAAATTGAAAATTGATGACAAAAAGGCTAAAAACCTTACGTTAATGTTTATGGAGGATAGTCTATTAAAATGTTTTGAAATATATACTACATCATTCACATTGTAGAATGCTTTGAAGGAGAAATATGATAAAACAATAGAAATGACAACCCAACTTCTCCTTGAAAGGTATAATTCTTGCAAAATGCTCGATGAACAAAATGTAGTGGAACATATAAATGACATGATAGTTATGGCAAAGGACTTGGCTATTGCAGGAACCCCCATACCTGAAAAACTACAAATAGCTACAATTTTAAATAGTCTCCCACATAGCTATGACATAGTAACCACATCTCTTAGGTCAACGCCAATTCAACTTTCTGAATTGCCTACTAGGTTGGCTACAGAACAGGAAATTATGGCTAGCAAGAAGAAATATGAAACCAATCTAGAAGAAGCAAATGTTGTGCAGTGGAAACCAAAGTTTGGAAAGAATAATAAGAGAAAGAATGGATACAATAAAAACTTCAAGCCAAATCAAAGGAAAAGACTACAAGGATCTTGCCATGTATGTGGCCAATTTGATCACTACAGAGCAAATTGTCCTAATAGGGATGGAAACAAAGGCAAGACCTCGGAACAGAAGAATAAAAGAGTCTTTATTTGTGTCACTGAATGTAATAATGTTGTAACTCCCACTACAAATGAGTGGTAGGTGGATTCGGGTGCTACAAGGCACATTGCCAAAACCAAACAAGAATTGGAGTCATTCGAAGAATTCAGTCCTGGGGAACAACGCATCTATATGGGTAACAATACCTATTTAGATGTGGAAGGATTTGGCACCTACCGCTTAGATTTGGGGGGCAACATTATGGTACTAAAAGACGTCCTTTATGCGCTAGACATGAGGCGGAATCTTATTTCGATTGACATGCTGGTAAAGAATGGCATGAAAGTCAGGTTCTATAACAAACGTGTATCCATAGGAAAAGACAAAAAGGTCTTTGCTATGGGAAAATTTGTACTTAAACATGATCTGTTCAAATTTGTTGTATCTGGAAATGAAATAAATAATATTGATGTAGCTTCTGGTTAATTCTTGTGCTTCTTATCAAAATGTGAATTATGGCATTTAAGATTGGTTCATGTTAATGTGCATAAAATGAAACAAATGGTAAAAATGAATTTGTTACCTCATCTTAATGACATGGAATTAAATAAGTGTCAACATTGCTTAGTTGGAAAAATGACTAAGAAAATAATTGGAATAGGACATAGATCAGATGAATTATTGGGCTTAATTCATTCTGATGTTTGTGGTCCACTTAGTGTTAAAACATATGATCACAAGGAATACTTTGTGACTTTCATAGATGACTTCTCTAGATATATTTATGTTTATCTAATAAGACATAAAAGTGAAGTCTTGACATGTTTTAAGAAATACAAGTTAGAAGTTGAAAAACAACTAGGAAGAAATATTAATGTGTTAAGGTCAGATAGAGGTGGGGAATATAATTCTAAGGAATTTGAACTGTTCTGTGAAATACAAGGAATCAAGAGGCATACAACAATGCCTTATACTCCACAACAAAATGGTGTGGTGGAAAGGAAAAACAGAACTCTTATGAATTCTGTTAGGTGCATGCTATCACATTCAGGACTCTCCAAAAGTTTTTGGGGAGAGGCTTTGCTTACAGCAAATCATGTGTTAAATAGAATACCCACAAAATCTATACCTAGTACACCTTATGAGTTGTGGACTGGGTTAAATCTCACTTTACGTTATTTGAGGAAATGGGGTTTTGTAGCTCATGTACTTATTCCTAGCCAATTAAGGGATAAGTTAGATTTTAGAACCTTGAAGTGTACATTTATAAATTATTGTGAAAATTCTTTTGGTTATAGATTTTTCCATAAAGAAAAGTGAATCATTGAATATAGGGATGCAACTTTTCTTTAAAACTTAAAAGAAAAGGACGAAAATGAAAATGAAATAGAACCACTACTTGTAGTGGGAGATAATCTGTGACATCTGGGCTTGATTATCCATTTTTATTATAAACCATGTAATTATTTGCAATATTGTATAATGATTTATTAATGGATAATCTGTTGTTTCTTGGTTGTGTGAGGTTGTGGTTGGCTTTCTGTGCATCTGCTTGTGATTTGGGAACCATGTGGAGTCCGGTTT
>JAMKQA010056983.1:0-14832 GCA_024699735.1 Posidonia australis
TGGAAGCTGGAGGGCCTCGTAGACGAAGAGGCTCGAATATTCTCGAGCACATTCGTTTGCAAAGCTAACAGCCGGAAGATGGAAGGTCAACAGTCGCGGTCTGGAAACGGCTGGGCGCTAGCTAGGTGCGCCACCTTGGTGCGCCACCTTGGTGCGCCAAGCTACCTCACAGATTTCTGAGCTCTGGTTTGCTAATAGGCTTGGGGCTAGGTTTAATGGCTGATCACATCCAAAGCAACATAAGGATACTCATTTCCGGGTTACCTCAAAATCGGGGTGTCTACAACTGGCAAAATTACAGATTGGACCCTAGGAATCCTAATTTTACCAAAAATACATAGTTTTGCACATTTAACCCCCAACTTCCTTAAAATTGCATAAAATGTGTTTTCTTAAACATTTTTGCTGATTTAGCCCTAGAATCTCAGCATTTACTCAGGAGCATGTAATTTCTGCACAGAGGCCCCTAGAAATTTACATGTTTCACCCATGCTTTCATTTTATACATTTTGTTACCCTTTTTCATGCTTATTTTCTTGCATCATGCATGCATTTCAAACTTCTTTCAAACTTAGTTTTCGCATTATTTTCTAGATTTCTTCCGATTTTCATGATTTTGATTTGATTTAGACTTTCATCGCCCAAGGGCATACATTAATAGCCTTGACAATGCCGACATTGACCCAAATTAGGATTGTTTTTCACTCATTTAATTTTCTCAGATTTCCTAAGTTTCCACTGTTTTACGTGACACTTTCTGAATATTTCTGATTTTCATGATTTTCCTTATCACGCAAGGACGTACAGTAAAGTAACATTTTCAATGCCTACATTGTCCCTTGGATTATTTTCCTTATTATTTCTTTTTTATTATTCATTTCTTCTCATTGATTTGGCATGTTTTTGCATTCAACTTAGGCATGTACATTAGGGGTAGATAAGCATACACACACCAAATCATTAGCAAGCAAGAAACCTAGGAAGACCGATTTCTTTGTCCGCATGGGGATGCCTAACACCTTCCCCATGCGTAACAAGAATCCTTACCCTTCCTCTGACCTACAATGGCCAAGTGTTGTATCCATTAGGCCCGGAGCATACTCGCATTCATTTGCATCATTTTTCTTGCATTCATGTGCATCTTGGTTCTCCTCATCTTTCCATTGAAAGACTAGGTGGCGACTCCTTTTCCTTATCCGTTTCCTATCTTTCTTTGGTGTTTCCGAGACTAGTCTTCTTCTTCAAATTCACCATCTTCACCATGACCATATCGGGACTCCTCGTGTGTTTCCACGCACCTTGGAGTCGTGCAGGGTTCCACCGGCGCGGTCACACTATCAAACGAGAAGTAGTCAGTGACAGTCTGGATGGCTGGAAAAACAAACACGTCAACCGAGAAGCAGCTGGTGATGGGTCAGAATGCAGGATAGATGAACTCATCAATCAAGAAGTAGTCAGCGACAGTTCGAACGACTAAATAACGAACTCGTCAACCGAGAAGCAGTTGGTGACAGTTCGAAAGGCAGGATAGACGAACTCGTCAACCGAGAAGCAGTCGATGATGGTTCAAAAAGGAAGATAGACGAACTCGTCAGCTAAGAAGTAGTCGGTGACAGTTTGGAAGGCAAGATAAACGAACTCCTCAATTGAGAAGCAGTCAACAACAGTTCGAGCGGCTAGATAAAGAATTCGTCAATCGAGAACTAGTTAGTGACGGTTCAGAAGGTAGGATAGACGAACTCGTCAACCGAGAAGTAGTCGGTGACGATTCAGAAAGGAAAATAGATGAACTCATCAGCCAGGAAGCAGTCAGTGACAATTCGGAAGGTAGGATAAACAAACTCGTCAACCGAGAAATAGCCGATAATGGTTCGGAAAGGAAGAAAAGCAAACTCGCCAACCGGGAAGTAGCCGGTGATAGTTCGGAAGACTGGAAAAGTGAACTCACCAACCGGGAAGCAGTCGGTAATGGTTTGGAAAGCAAGATAGACAAACTCGTCAGCCGAGAAGCAGTTGGTGATGGTTTGGAAGGCTGAAAAAGTGAACTCGCCCACCGGGAAGAAACAGTGACAGTTCGGAAAGCAAGATGGACGAACTTGTCAGCCAAGAAGCAGTCGGTGACGGTTCAGAAGGCTGAAAAAGTGAACTCATCAACCGGGAAGCAGTCGATGACGGTTCGAGAAAATAATAAATGAACTCGTCAACCAAGAAGCAGTCAGTGATAGTTCGTCAGGCTGGAAAAGCGAACTTGTCAAGCGAGAAGCAGTTGGTGACAGTTCGAAAGAGGGAAAACAAATGAACTCATCAACCAGGAAGCAACCGATGACGGTTCGGAAAGGGAAAGATGAACTCGTCAACCAGGACGTGGCCAGTGACGGTTCAGGAGCAAGATAAAGAACTCATCAACCGAGAAGCAGTCGGTGACAATTCGAAAAGTAGGATAGACAAACTCATCAACCGAAAAGCAATTAGTAACGGTTCGAAAAGGAAGATAGACTAACTCATCAGTCGAGAAGCAGTCGGTGACAGTTCAAAAGGTAGGATGAACAAACTTGTCAACCGAGAAGAAATCGGTGACAGTTTGGAAGGCAAGATAAACAAACTCGTCAACTGAGAAGCAATCAGTGACGGTTCAGAAGAAGGAATAGACGAACGCGTCAACTGAGAAACAGTTGATGATAGTTCGCCAGGCTAGAAAAGCGAACTCGTCAACCGAGAAGCATGTTGGTGATGGTTCGGAAGGCAGAATAGACAAACTCGTTAACCGAGAAGCAGCCGGTGACAATTCGCCAAACTGGAAAAGTGAACTCGTCAACCAAAAAGTATGTCGGTGACGGTTTGGAAGGCAAGAAAAGTGAACTCATCAACCAAGAAGCAATCAGTGATGGTTCAAAAAGGCAGGAAAAGCAAACTCGCCAATTACGAAGTAGTCGGTAACAGTTCAAAAGCAAGAAAACGAACTCATCAACCGAGAAGTAGTAGGTGACGGTTCGGAAAGTAGGATACCAAAGGGCAACTAACACGATACCGACATCAAGAGAATAATACCAAAAAGCAGCTGACATGCCCCTGTAACAAGAGGATAATACCAAAAGATAGCTAACATGCCCCTGGTATCAAGAGGATAATACCAAAAGGCAGCTAACATGCCCCCAGTATTAGAAGATTAATACCAAAAGGCAGCTGACATGCCCTTGATATTGGAACACTAAGGATGGAACAGAAGAAAGATAGGAGGCCTAGACAGCCAGTTTAGCCAAAAGAGGCTTGCCAGGAAGCACTTGCTTGTGGGCGCACCTTGAACCATGACTGCTTTGCTCTAATGTTATTCGAAGATTCCGTTGGAAATTTGCTGATGTGTCCGACATTTCTGAGGGAAGTGGGCATCTGTGGCCTACTAGATTGAAAACTGACATTCTACGATCAGGGATGCTACTTGTGGTACCAGTCAGCTATAGTTATGGCTCTATAAGCATTGTAGTCGTAGTAATTGTCACTTCCCAAGAGAAATATGCACTTCACTACCATGCTGGGAGCATGATCTTACGCTGCATTTTCTCAGAACAGTCCAGATATTCTGGTTAAGACACTCTGCACCATAAGTCGTGAGTTTGTGCCTCATGGTGCGCTTAATGCGCAGATTCGGTACAAAGAGTAGATGACATGCCTTTGGTGGACAATGTTGACTTCTGGACGTGGTTGTTGCAGTTAGTGTGAGCTTGGCCAGAGAGCATGCACCATGCTCCTTAGCAGACAATGTGAAACAGTAACAAAGGGCAAATCGAGAGAGGTACCAAGACAAAACAGATGCTCCTGGTATCGAGACAAGCTGCCAAATGACATGGGAGTCTAGCTGTAACTACAAGTGCTCTAGACTGCTGGGAAACGAAGTTGTTATCGGATAATGCTTGATAAAGAAGGTGTTCTGATCTGCTACTTGTTCTGCTGTTGTATTCTGACCATTCTATCCCTGTCTTTGCAATCATCGGACATTCCCCAAGTAGTGCCAGTGGAACTTGGTTGACCGTGGGGATATTATTGCCAATGTTGCTGCTTCTACAGGTTTGCATAGCATGTGCACTGGAAGGTAACCTTGTTGAACGTGCACTTTGACCATAGTGTAGTTGAAATGTCCTTGACTAGAGACGCTCAATGAAATTTTGTAATGCAATGCGAAATGCAAGTAGAAAGGCTGCAGCAAGCAAGGTAATGATGGTGATTGACTTTATTGTTGTATGGAGATATGCTGATGGATGATGGGTGAAGCTATTACTTAAGTAGGTAAATATGTTTTATTGATCAGCTATGATGTTATATTTTTTGTTTTGTTGTGATTTTTGTTTGTTTGTCCTCGGTTGGGTTGGAAAGTTTCATGCCTATTGGAGGAGGACACCTTTACCTCAGTTGGACCTACAAAGACTCACAAGCTATGGGTGGCTCTCGTAGAATAAGAGGTGGCACTCAAGCCCGCTGTGTGGTGGTGGGATAGACCGGACTCCATGCCAAACTTTTTAGGGTTCCGCACCTGCTCTTTTGAGTTCACTTGATTTCTTTTCCTCCCTCATAAGCATACAACTTCACTCTATACCTGACTTGGAGGTAAAAGGCACCTAATTTGTGTTGGAGGCTTTTGCTGCAGGAAGGGGGGCCAGTCCTTCAAAGGTGTGGATTTACCAGGCGCATGCTTCAACTCCTCTCCAAAATATGGTAGGAAAAGAGCTACGCCACATGCCTCTTACTCTTAGACTGACTTCCATCTTCACCTTCTTTCTTCTAGTTTCTTTTATGCCCATGCAAAGGTATATTTCTTTTTCAACTCACACACCCAGTCACCCTAGCATTTTATCTCCCTTTTAAAGGTGCTGGGACCCTGTGGAGTTTGGACACTTCATCTAGCCTTGATAGGTGGTGGCTCTCTCGCTACTGGGTCATCTGAGTAGTGCCATTTGAGCAAGAGTATTCCAATCCAATGCAGGCAAATTTTCCGATTTTCTTCATCAGGCAGAGTTATGAACATGCAAAGTATTTTTGGTTTTTGTTGTTTTCTTCTTCTTCTTTTGTATTTTTCTTCTATTGGATGCTTGCTTTTCTTTTCTTTCTTTTGAATGTATGATGACAATGCAAGAATGAAATAACAAAGAAAAAAGGATACGACTTCAATCCTTGTTGTAGGACTTCTGTTGCTAGCTGAGAAGACTGCGCTTATTGCTAAATCCGAAGTATCTGCAATTGCTTAGCATTGAGTAGGTTGGCTTATATCCCTCCCCACACGCGACCATGAGTGTAGGTTTCATGATGTGCCTATGCAACCACAACACCTTGCACTCCCACCATCATATGCAAGGAGTTTAAACCCACTTGTAACCCAAGAAAGAGTTCATGCACTACCACTTGGAGACCCCATGCAAGGACATCCAAAGATCAAATAAAACCAATCATTAGCTCATCCAATTGATCATTAAGATCTAATTGATCACAAAACCCACTAGTTCCCAAAGATTAGCACCATAATGAGCCATGAATACAAGCGACTAACTACAAGCTTGATTATTCAAAAGATCCTTAATTCAATTATCTTCGTACATCATTGGGGTGCTCTAGGGTCTACAATTCAACTCTGAAATTCTCTCAACGTATTGATCCCAAGGTAACCAAAACGCACCATACATATGCATGATCAAAACACACCATACATATGTGCCACATGTGCCAAAGATACACGCAAACTCCAAAAAAGAAAAGAAAAAATTAAGGATGTTATATCCTACCCCCCTTTAAAAAATATTTGTCCTTAAAATTACTCTGAAATGAAAATATAAGGGTAATGGGCCTAGATGTCTTTCTTTCGCTCCCATGTTGCCTCCTCAATATTATGATGTTGCCACATCACAAAGACAAGAGAAAAGAATTTCAAAAACAATGATTAACTATCAATTATTGAAAGAGTTTAGGAGAGTTGATGTTTAAAAACTAAAACTAGACTATCAGAATGCAATCAAATTAATTAATACCTAGGATTTTAAATCCATTCATGTAAAGTTGAGAATGCATGATTAAATATACTCTATCTCTTGTTTTAGATTTCAATATTTGATTAAATGATTTTTACTCTAACAAACATATACTATACGTAATGCATCATAAAAAATCAAGAAATAAAAATACATAGAGCCAAATAAATCAAATAATATACGATAGATCCTAGATTATATTCATAACTCCCAATTTATTCTTTCCTAAGCATAGGCTAAAAAGATTAATTCAATACTAGCCTATCATAACAATAGAGCACAAGAGAAAGAAAAAAACTTAATCATAACATCCCAATTCACATGAGCTTCATCTCAACCCTAAAACTAAAAACTTAGCTACTCATAAAGATGATAGAAAATAAAATCTTAACTAAAGGAATTGAAATAAAGGACATAATTGGAGAACAATAAAACTTTATTGATAGAACATGAGATTACAAAATAAGGACACACTTGAATTTCTTTCACAATAACAAAGGAGAAGTCTAAGCCTAGAAGGTGGAAGATGATCTCATTGATCTACATAAGAGGTATTTTTATAAACTTACAAAGACTTCCTTACATTGGAGAAAAATAAGAGTACACAATTTGAATTTCAATTTCAAATAAAAGATATATTTACAACTGAAGATCATAACAAGCAAAGACTGAGTCAAAAATATCTTGCTCTGGTGCCTAGGAGGCACCATCTATGCATCTAGGCGCCTGGAAGGCATCCACATCAGTTGATATTTATTCCATCCGTTAATTGATATTTATCTAAGTATTGACGCATGTGGAAAATATGAATTTGACTTCCCGACGTAGCTCCACAATTTTTCATGCAAACTTCTTTTCTTTTCTGGCTCATTTAATCTTTTCCATTCCCTTTTCTAAATTCTTTCGAAGTCCCTAGGTTCCTACAAAATTTATATAAAACACCTTGAGTAGCATTATTTATATACATTAGTCAATAAATATGGAGAATAAAATATATATGAATTATGAGTTAATCAAGCAGTCTCCATCTCTAATTGGTGTAACTCTTTTACTAACTCTGTGTAGCTGCCAACCTTTTGCAGATCTGATCTACCTTATCTTCATATAGTTGCACGATCTCAAGACTAATGAATTACTATTCTCCCACCTTGCCCCAACAAGTAGGTGGCTTACACGATCTCCCATATAGAGCCTCATATGGAGCCATCTCGATGCTTAAGTCGTAGCTGTTATTATAGGCAAATTCAATCAAAGACAAATGATTCTCCCTGCTCTCCTTCAGGTCTAAGGCATGGGCTTGTAGCATATCCTACAAGGTCTAAATGGTCCACTTTGACTAACCATCAGACTGAAGATGAAAAGTTGTGTTGTAATTCAGCACTATGTCAAAAACCTCCTACAGTGATCTCTAGCATCTCGAGGTGAAATGTGTGTCTCTATCGGACACAATGGAGATAGGAATGCCATGCAAATAGGCAATTTCTAAGACATATAACTTAGCCAACTAATGCTTTGGGAGATTCACCTGAATTGGTAGAAAGTGTGCAGACATCATGAAATAATCTACGATCACACACTTGGTGTCGTTCTTTCTCTTGGTCATCAACAAACCAGTCAAGAAATCTAATGTCACATGCTCCCATTTCTACATGGGAATATTTAGAGGTTGCAGGTTCCCACCAGACTTTTGATATTTAGCCTTCACTAATTGACAAGTCATACACTTGGCCACAAACTCAACAATATCTTTCTCCGTCCTAGGCCACAAGAAACTACTTTTCAGGTCCCAATCAATCTTGTGCTTCCAGGATGTATGGTATACTTGAACTGATGGGCCTAATTGAAGAGTCTTTGTCTAATCTCCTCATCACAAGGTACGTACAAATGAAGATCATACCTTGGGCCATGTCCTTGCTAATAATGAAGTGAGGTGCCTCTCCAGCCTCCATCTTCCCTAATACCTCATGCACGAAAGGTAGATCAGACACCAACTGTTGAGAAGCAATAATAACTTCCACCAACCTGGAGCATAAAGATAGATTGACTACCCAAGCACCACCAACCTCCTAAGCTTGTCTCTTGGGCTTGCACACCACCAAATCTTCTAGCATTCACCACTCCTTAACCATAAGACTTGTCATGACATGGGTGCACCAACTTAGAGCATCTACAACCACGTTGACCTTCCCTAGGTGGTAGGACAAATTACAATTGTAGTCCTTCAAGTACTCCACCCATATACATTACTTTATGTTTAGGCTTCTGAGTGAAGATATACTTCATGCTCCTGTGGTCAGTGAAGACCTTGAAATACTTACTATACAAATAGTGCCACCAAATCTTTAGCGTGAACACTATAGCAGCGATCTCCAGATCATAAGTTGGGTAGTTCTTTTCATGGATCTTCACCTGCCACAAAGCATAAGCCACAATTTTGTTGTGTTGCATTAGCATACAACCCAACCCACTTCCACAAGCATCACTGTAAACAGAGAAATTGCTACTTCCATGTGGTAGGGTTAGCATGGTAACCAAGGTCAAACGAGCCTTCAACTTATTAAAGCTCTCTTCACAAGACTAATCTCACTCAAAATGAACCCCTTTCTTGGTCAACCTTGTTAGCGGCACTATTATTGTGGGGAAATCTCTGATAAATCTTCGATAATAGCCTGCTAGTTCCAGAAAACTCTTGATCTCCAAGATCGATTTTGGCCTTTCCCAACAACTTACTACTTCCACTTTAACAGGATCAATCTTGATTCCTCCCCTTGAAATGATATGACAAAGGAACATTACCTTGCTCAATCGAAACTTGCACTTTGAGAATTTTGTGTATAGTTGGTGCTGCCTTAGTGTTTCTAGAACAGCTCTCAAGTGCAAACTATGAGTGTCAACAACAAGAGAATAGATCAGAACATAATCCACCAAAGCTACAACAAATCAATCCAAGTATGGCCTAAATACCCTATTCAACAATTCCATGAATGCAGTCAGAGTGTTGGTTAGGTCTAAGGGCATAACTAGAAACTCAAAGTGTCCATATTATGTTCGGAAAGCACTCTTCAAAATATCAGCATCCTTAATCCTTAATTGGTGATACCCCAATCTCAAATCGATCTTTGAGAAAATTGAGGATGACTATATTTGGTCAAACTAATCATCAATTTTGAGCAACCAGTACTTATTCTTTATTCTTCAAAATTGAGGATCTAGTTCAGCATCCGATAATCAATATACAACTAGAGCAAACCATCCTTCTTTCAGACAAATATGACTAATGCTCCCCATGGAGACACACTCGGTTTGATAAGCCCCTCACCCATCAACTCCTATAGTTGATCCTTGAGTTCCTTCGATTAAGTTGGCACCATCCTGAATGGAGCCCTTGAAATGGATTTGATCCTAGCACTAGGTTGATAGTGAACTCAACCTCCTTGTGTGGTGGTACACTTGGCAAATCATCGAGAAAAACGTCTAGATATTCACAAACAATAGGAACATCCTAAATGTCCCAACTTGAAGAAGTGACCATAATACTAGATAGATGACCCATACATCCTTTAAAGAGCGATTTGTAAGCCTTCATAGCTGTAACGCGCCCAAGTGTCACAAGCTCACATCCTATCACACCTAGAGCCATTACTAAATAAATAACTTTGAAATAAATGCAATAAATTAAAATAAACAACTAACAACAAATAATTACTAAACCTACCTAGAACCTATGATGTGTGACTATGTGACTCCCACTAAAAGCACTAGACTTAACTACTACTCCCATATCTGTACCTATAAGAAAATCATTAAAATACACCTAAGTGACATCTAAAGGTCACTCAGCACATGCCTATCAACCTACTAAAAATAGCAATTGGGGATTGGAACTGTTGGCATCTAGCTCCCTAAAACACATTGCCCCTCTTGACAACAACAAATCTAAAACCTACAAAGGAAGTGCAACCATGCCTGCGACTGAACTTTCACGCAAGGCATAGGAGGCCCAATGCACGAACAGATAGGGTCATGGCAAGATGGTGAATCCAAAGGACACTCAACTCAAAAACACCAAATGCAAAAGCAAAATGACAAAGGACAAGGAAATGAAGTCGCCACTTAGTCTATTGGAGATCGAAAAATGAGGAAAACCGAATGCAAGAAAATGTAATAAAAATAATGCGAGGATGCAAATGAGATGCTCTATGTCAAATGGATGTGACACATAGGTCATTGTGTGCCAAAGAAAGGGTAAGGACTCCTAATACACATGGGGAAGGTGTTAGGCACCCCCATACATCCGACGAATCAATCTTTCTTGGCTAAATTGCTTGCATGTGTGGCCAATGCAAATGTATGTTTGCTTCTTAATGCATGCCTAAAGATGGATGCTCGATGCAATGCCAATGTACAAATAAAAATGAGTAGGGTAGAAAATCATGCCATCTAATACCCACCCACGTTGTATATGTTTTGAACCAGGGCACTCGTGCATAGGAATTGCATCGATATAATCAGCTAGGGAAGTACGCAAGATCAACACACCTAGGTCATATAACTCCAAATAAAAAGCATCATCGCCCTAATGGATGAATGCCAAATGCCAAAATACGTGTAAAAAACCATGCAAATGTAGGCAGAATTATGTAGATGGCCAGAAATCATGAGATGCTAGATGCCATGCAAGGATGTAGATAAAACTTGCGAGAAAATAGATCAGAAAGCCAAAAGATCAAATTGCATGCAAGGTGTGCTCAACTTCTACGATCTGTTTTGTATTTGGCGACCCATGCTGGCTAGCTACGTTGATGATTTGTGGCTATGAGTCACACTAGTTGGCCATGCTATTGGCCTGTTCTTGGTGCTTTATAAAGCAAAGCATAATCTTTTCATTGCACAAAAAAGGTGTGAATGCATGCCGAATTGACTGTAAATCAATGCAAACATGAAGAAGGAGCAAGCATGATGATGAAAACATCAAGAAACCACGAGAATCGAATGCATATGCAAGTGCTCACCGCCTTCCTTGACGCACCCACGATGACTTCACTGTCAGCAAGCCATTCAGCTTGAGGAAGAGAATTCATCTATTTTGGGTGCATGGAAAGTGACATGGAGGTCCTAGAAAAGGGTGGAGCATGCTAGGATGGGCTGCCATCTATTGTTACAGGCCATCAGCCACATACAGTTAGTGGACCCATCACTAGTAGTCAGGGTGGATGCTGCAGTGTGAAATGAAGAAAATAGGCGATGGCGAAGCCAAGCACAATGCAAGGAAGGTACAATTAAGCTAAATGGAATAATGGCTTATCTGTGTAAATGCCTGAGTGTCTCTCTTGGCATTGGACTTGCAACAATTCTCTGGCTTGACTTCCAAGACATGACAGTGGTGAGGCCGAGTTGGGGCACAATGTAGTGGCTAGTTAGTTGCATGGCGATGCTTTAGGTGCATTTGTTAGGGTTATGTAAGGCCTGGGGATGCTCTGTGTGGTAATGAAAATGTGTTGGCATGGGCAAGAGGTTCTCGTAAAGGTTTGGAAAGGCTGGGAATGCAATGGTGGCTGGAGGTGAGATGGGTTGCTGTGGCCGACGACGAAAGGAGGCTGTGGATTAGTCTTGTGTTGGTTGGATTGGCTGGGGATTGGTAGCGTCGTCAATGACGAGGTGGAAGTGGTTATATACGTGGTGAGAGTGCATGGAAGACGTCGATGCATAACTAAATTCAAATAAAGGGTGGAGATGTAATGAAAAGGGATAGGATTGGGTTTTAAATGTGGATGAAGGATATGATGGTCAAGGCTTGTCAAGGGAGACACGCTTAGATCCATGTGAGCTAATATAATGTGAGGATTTGGTGGTCCAAAAGTTAAAGGACCAATTCATCCTTCTACAATTCTGCTTTTGACTCAGGGTGTCGCGCCAACGGTTTGCACTGGTTACCTGCACTAGCTACTCACACTAGTCAGTCGCGGTAGCAAGTCACGATGGTGACCCATGTTGGGCCTATTACTGGGCCTGCTACATAGATTTTGGCCCAGTTTCCTTGCATGTTAGGCCACTAAAAGGGCTTGGGCTCCTAAGGCTAGTGGTTTTTTTAAGGTTTAGGGTAAATTTAAGGTCTTGGGTTGGTTTGGCGACTGGGTGGGTCTTAATGTTGGGAAATACCTTGTCACCACTAAAGCATGCTTTTTTGGAAGAATCTACCAACAAGTGGTAGCAAAATCGAGGTGTTTACGGGAACCAAAACTTGCAAAACTCTAAGGCAGACAAGCATGAAAATCTCTTTAAAACATAGTTTTTAAAATCGAAAGCCCAGATCTCTCCAAACTCTAGATCTACCACCAAAACACACCGCTAAAACATTCATCACCACTGACGATGTTAGAAAACCAAAATCAATGGAAACTTCGATGCACAAAGCCATATAGACGTGCATCCCAAACAACAACATCAAAACCTTAGAAAATAGGTATCTTATCTTGATACCATAAAACATGCAATCCACTATTGCCCCACTATAGACACCCTAATTTGGTAGCCACTTGCAGACAGACTCTCTAGTAAAGTTCACTCAGTGGTGGCGAGGCAATTCCTAGTACCAAAGCCCTTTTCACACCCTAAACCTACTCAAAACCCCACATTCACCCCAGGACCCTACATTAGACTCAAACACTAGCTACTCCATCATCCTCAAACCATTGCTAATCCAAAAGCCCAAGAAACCAGCCCAGAACACAGCTAGCAAGCTCTAGAGTGGCTCAGGGGCACAGTTCTAGTGCAATTTCTCAATGCAACTAACCAACGTGGCTACATAGCATGCATTGCCAATGATGTGCCCTATGTCAGTGAACTCAATAAAGGCTATTGTGTATTGCCTTACCACCCTACCCATCCTTCATCCTAAGCTTCCGGTGCCCCTTTGCATCGCATGACTTACGCATGCTTGGAACCATCCCTTGCCACCCTATAAAGCCTGTAAGCCACCCACACACACCTCCTCCTTTGAATTCACGACAAAACAACCATTTTCGGGGGCAACACTTGCACACTTGGCCCCTTCCTTGGAGCTCAACCACTACATTTTCCTCTCTAGAGTAATTGCACCAAGCTCTCCTAGGCAAGCCACTGCATAACCCTCCGGTCACCTCCATTGCATTCCGCACTCCAGCCATTGCACACCCAACTTCGGTCGCCCAGACCAAACCACTGCACCACCCAATTGGATAGCCACAGCATCGCATGTCTGAACACCCCAACACCATCCCAAGCCTTTGCATTACCCCACCACATAGCCTCAGCACTATCTCCACTGTCGCCGAGCCACGAGCCAGAGTGACACCATCATGAGCCATCGAAAGGACAACCAACTCATACTCGTAGGTGAGCATCCACTCAACCCTATGTCCAAGTGTTTTCCTCCCTTGCTTATTGTTGCATTGTTATTTCCTTTGCTTGTTTTCTCTCCGAATTCGCTCTATTTTCCACCATTTGCATTGCATTTCTCGACCACTAACGACAAGGTCTCAACCCATGCTAGGTTGTCGGCCCATGAGCACGTGGTGACTAGTCTTGAGTGTGCCTTCACTTTCGCCTTGCATCACCTAGAGCTTCTCGAGTGTTCCCTGGAGCTCACGGCCATCTCCATGGTTAACCGAGCCTATGAACTTTAGCGAGGCTCATTGAGGACAAGGAGAGCTTCACAGACCTTCCACTTGCACTTGCATAGCACCCTAGCATTCCCTTTAGTCTCCTCCACCTTCTAGAAGTGTCAAAATGCCCCGTCAAAGATCACAGCCTAGGCTCACCAACATAGACATCGGTAGATGCCATCAACGGTGGGGGAGATGTGTAACACCCCAGTGCTACACAACAATACAAGAACTACCCAAGAGTAGCTAAAAGAATCTAAATGACAGAATTAAATAAATAAAGCTAATCACCCAAACTTGTGTGCGGCAAACGTGGCTCGAAAAGATGCACCAGACTAGACTGCTCCTACACCTGAGCACCTGAAACAAAGGGGACAAGGAAAACACACGTGAGTGACAGCAATGTCACCCAGTACGCGCCTCAAAAACAACGATAAAACTCACTAAAACATTTGCCAGAAAACTATTATCGCCAAAACCACATATTCAATTAGAAAGACTTTGAAAACAATGGCATTTCAAACATTCTTTTCTTTTCCTTTCTTTCAAAACCTCATGTTCATTGATAAACCTTTATACTCAACACAGGATAAGCAAATCATTTCATCTAGTTTCCTAGCCCAAAGCATCATTTAAAACCATTAGCACAATTTATCACAAATCCGGGCTAGGAACTAGTCCAATACACAAATCCACACTTTTCCATTCCAAAACTGGTCGCATCATCATGGCCACAGGCGATCGACCTGGCAACAAGCAGATGGTGAGGATTCCATGTCACCACTCCCACACTGCAATGCCGCGATGAACCACCCCGTGCTGGAGTTCAACTGCCCCGGCCGTAGCCTCAAAATGTACCCTCACTGGTACAAGCACGGAGTGCGTCCTCGGGACGCCCCAGTGCCCGCGCACCTGGGGACTCTAACCCCAGACCCGTACAACATCGGCACTGAGGGTAGTCTGGGTCTCCCGTACCCTAGGTCCTACAGTGCCACCACAGTCTCGAGGCTCCTACCCCAGACCACAAACTCGGCAACCACAACCAAAGACACGTCCCCGACATTTCTAGTGGTCTCACTACCTCGTCGGCAAGTCCTGGTTTCATTGTGGTTCCTACAATTTCCATTAATCTCTTTAAAACCATATGCAATTTCTCTTTTCAAAACATTTGTCAAAAC
>JAMKQA010056984.1:0-19949 GCA_024699735.1 Posidonia australis
CGGGCTCGGGCCGGGCGGGCCTGGGCCGGCCCGACCCGTTTTCCATGTCTAGGTAAGTATCATCGTGCTTCGTTTAAAAGATTGTGTCTTATATCGAGTACTACTATTTTTGAGTTGGTTTATTGTGATGTCTAGAGTCCATTTAGAGTTCAATTTGTGTCAGATCATAGATATTATATAGTCTTTGTTAATGATTTTTCTAGAGTCTTTGTTGATGATATTACATGTCAGATCATGGATATATTTGCTTAAAGAGCGTAGTCATGTGTATAATGTACTCAGAAATTTTTTAGCTGAAATAAAAAATCGTTTTGATGTTTCTCCTAAATTCTTGCGTATTGATAATGCACTTGAGTTTGTTCAGTCTAAAGTCACATTATATTGTGCTCTTTTGGGTATTATACATCAGACATTTTGTCCACACACTTCTCAACAAAATGAGATTGTAGAACGCAAGTATAGACACATATTAGATGTTACTCGCACACTCATGGTTTATATACATGTATCTAAGTAATCAATAAGATGCCTCCTTTGGGGGCGAGGTTCCTTTGTCGCCTAAAATTTGAGTCTAGTATGTTTAATTTGACTCCTAGAGTTTTTGGGTGTGTAGCGTTTGTCCAAGACCTTTCCTTTGGTTTAGATAAATTGTCTCCACGATCGATCAAATGTGTCTTTGTGGGGTATTCCAAGATTCAGAGGGGATATCGATATTTTCATCCACCTAACAGACGATATTTTGTGTCTACAGATGTCACATTTTTTGAGTCTGAGTCATATTATAATGTGTCTACACCATCCAATGCCTCAGTCACTCTTCCGTTAGTTATTGAGTTGTAGGATGATAATGCTCCAGGAGGACCTACTTTGCCACCACAAGTTACTCGTCCCTTGCAGGTTTATCAGCGTCGTTAGAATGCCCCAGTGCCTCCCACGACTGAATCATCTTCCTCTGCAGATGTAAATCTATCCGTCAGTACCTCAAACCTATCTATTGTCTTTCGGAAAGGTACTCGTTCTTGCACAGTTCATCCTATTTCTCACTTTTTCTTTTATGATTCGCTTCACTTTCGTTTTCGTAGTTTTGCCTTGTCCGTTGTTTCTCAGACTGTCCTCAGAACCTATCAGGAGGCACTTTTCCTTTCTCATTAGCAGGTTGCTATGAATGAGGAATTAGCTGCACTTACTAGTTGTTGTACGTGAGAGTGACCCGCACTACTGGGGTTACAGTAGTCACTTGTAGATGAGTTTACACTATCAAGTACGAAACCGATGGTAGTGTGGATAGATACAAAGCAAGGTTGGTGGTCAGGGATTTTACTTAGACTTATAGAATAGATTATAAGGGGACTTTTTTCCCTATTGCTTGTCTCAACTCAATCAAAGTCCTATCTCTAGCTTTGAATCACTCATAGGAGGTATGCCAGTTGGATGTCAATAATGCTTTTTTGTATAAAGATTTGACCAAGTCTTTTTTGATAGAACAACCTCCAGAATATGTTACTCAGAGGGAGGATCTTGTATGTAGGCTCAAAAAGACAATCTATGGTTTTAAGTAGAATTCCAGAGCATGGTTTGAAAAGTTCAATCAGGTAATTCTTGCTGGTGGGTTTCAGAGGTGTGCAGTGGACCATTCAGTCTTCTACAGGAGGATAACTAGTAGGTGTGTGATTTTGATAGTTTATGTGGATAACATAGTGATCACAGGCGGTAATGTACAGGACATTGTAGAGATCAAAAAGCATCTTTACACTCACTTTGTGACAAAGGACCTGGAAAAATCTCGATATTTCCTTAGGATCGAGTTTGCCTATGCATAGAGAAAGATGACATTGTCACAAAGGAAGTGTGTCTTGGATCTTTTACAGGAGACAGGACTCTTGGGATGTAGACTAGAGAGCATTCTCATTGAGCAGACACCAACATTCTAGGACAGTAATTTTGAGTTGTTGGAGGATCCTGGTTAGTACAGGAGGTTGATAGGCAAGCTCATCTATCTGACGGTGACTTGACTTGATATCTCGTATGCAGTCAGCCTTCTGAGTCAGTTCATGCCTGAGTCTAGGAGAGTACATTGGATAGGAGCTCTTCATGTTTTGTCATATGTGAAAGGTAGTCCATGGAAAGGCTTAGTTTATAGAAAAAATGGCCACATCAGGATTATAACTTATTCAGACTCAGGATATGCAGGAGATAAACGAGATAGGAAATCCACATCTGGTTTTTGAACCTATGTGGGAGGCAACTTGGTCATTTGGCGTAGTAAAAAATAAAATGTGGTATCTAGGTCCAGTGCAGAGGCAGAATATCGATTTATGGCATAGGCAACATGTGAGATGATGTAGGTAAAATCGTTGTTAAAGCAACTTGGTTTTGGTGTTGCTGCCTATGTTCATGTGGTGTGACAATCAAGTTACTATTTTCATTGCAAACAATCCCAACTTTCATGAGTGTACAAAGCATATCAAGGTTGACTGCCATTTTGTGACGGACATGGTTATGAAAGGGGTTATCTCTATTCCTTATACACAGTCTTTTGAGCAATTGACAAATATATTCACAACGAAGCTTAGTGTTAGGATGTTTGAGTCATTGTGTAACAAGCTGGACATGGTTAACATGTATGCTCCAGCGTGATAGGGAGTGTTAGAGTTATTTATGTGTGTTACTGTTTCATAGGTAAATGGGGTATTAGATATCCATTTGTCTATTGTATTTAATTTCCCTATTTATATGTAACATCACATCTTCAATAGAATAATTCTTTTTCTCTGCTCAATTCTCTTCACAACCACCATCATCGTTGTCTGATGGTTGTGTCATCATCATCTGCGCTACTGTCACCCTCTAAGTCTGGAGTATGTCCACGAGAGCGTCCTGATGAGTTCATGTATTCCTCTACATCAATGCTTATTTCACTAGCAATTCTATAAAATGGTCTATCTTGTTCTTCATCTAGAATTGATTTTTCATTTTCTTGCAACCATAGAAGTATGGGATAATCTTCTTCGTCCTCATTATAAATATATGCAAGATCTATTGGGTTCATGTAGTCTTTTTTTCTCTCTCTTTAATATATTTTATTCTCACCCTCATGTTATAGCGTACAAATACCAAATCATTCAACCTTGCAGTATCCAATCTATTTATTCTCTTTATATGAATAAGGTTGAATGTACTCTAATTTTATTCATAATCAGATGCTGCTGCTATTTGAGATAAAACTTTTATAGTAATATTCCTTATATTTGGTGTATCTATTTCATTTAACATCTACCATTCATCTAAAATATGATATTTAGTTATTAGCTATATTATGGATAATATTATGAAATAAAAGAAATGATATTAAAAATATAACTTGGAGTCATTGTGTCACAAGAACGTATCGTTTTAGGCTTTTTAAATGACATAAGTTCATTTCGAAAGTATTTTATTTCATTGAGAGCTTATGATTGGACATTGACATTAGACTTCGATTTTTTGATCACATCTTGAATCGATGCTAATAAATCAGTACAACTATCAAGTTAATGGCTGTATTGGAATTGTGGATTCAAATAATATACTACATTGACAAAAAAACTCATTTAGCAAACAATTATGTAACAAATGAAATATAATGTTAAAAAACATGAATGTACATGTTAAAATACTTACTAGTTTCATGTAGAGGATGAAAAAGCATGCTAGACCATCTGTCATCTATAATTTTGAGATATGTCTTAGATGATCTGTATGCTGCATCAGCCACAACATCTTTCATCAATCTCATTATCTTATATAAGAAATCCATGGTAGGCTTCTTATTACCATCCACCAATCGAAGGGTCTTTGAAACTGGTATCATGATATGGACAACCTTTCGATAATTCTCCCAAAAATGTACATTATTTATAATTGAATTTACTCTCTTACCAATTGAACTTTCAATTTCTTGGTATTTGTACCATTATGGTGAATTGAATATATACTTTAGTCTATTTCTTCGTTCAATCATATTTTGAAGATTAATATAATTTGTTGCAAATCTGGTGACTCCTCGACGAATCAAATCACTACCACAACACTTGAGTGACCTTATTAAAGTAAGTACAAAAGAGTGGTTGTAAATGAAATATGTTACAATCTTTGTATTTCTCATTGTCTTTTCCATGAATTTCGTCTTCCTAAAGTCTTTAAGTATTAGATCAATACAATAAGCTACACATGGTGTCCAATATATATCATACTTTCTTATAATCTAGGAGTCAGTCTTTTTAAAGTTACTTTCATTATCAGTCACAATCTACATCACATTTGCTACTTCCACTTGTTTAATGATTTCTTTCATTTACTTGTATATGTACTTGTAATCTCTGACAACATCATAAGCATTGATGGACTTTAAGAAAATTATATGATCATCACAATAAACCATGAAGCTGATGATCTGTATCCTTGTGGTACTTGTTCAATCATCACACATGACAGTCACTTTATAGACTGGCCATTGTCGTTTCAAATCATTAATGTAAGTTTCTAATTCTTCCTTCTCTACTTTAAGGTACTTATTCATGATCTCAACTGAGTTGATGCCTTTATTCCTGTACCTTCTGTTGCTGCAACATCAAGCATATGTTGTAGATAAGGTTCTTTTGTTATTTTTGCAGGGATAGCATTGTAAAACATATATTTTGCTATAGTCTGATCAATTTTTTCCTTGGCATTTCCAAACATATTTTTAATTATCTTCTGTTTTGTGGTTTCTTTTCTAACTATAGATACATGTGGGTTGTTATATCTTTGATTATATGTTCTGAATATTCCTGCAATGTATTTACCATTATCCTTTTGTGTCATGCTACTGTCACTGTCATTGTCATTGTTACTTCTACTTCCCTTGTAAGTTCGAGTACTACCCGTCTTATGAAAGCTTTCAATTTGTTCTCTATATCATTCTTCATTTCTAGACTTCATTACTGTTCTTCTATATATTTCTCTGTCTTCTAAAGTATCACAGTCTACAAGATAAATCATATTATCATTTGAATCCGATATAGGAATAGCATCAGAAGTATCTTCATTGAAAAGAATCTTGTTGAATCTTTCTTCTCTCCTCTTCTTGTCACTTTTCTTTACTTTAATGTCCTTTAATAGCTTTCTCATTTAAGTAGAAACTACATATGGACACGATTTACACTTAGCTACGTTACTGTATCCACCAGCAAGGTGTTGTTTTAATCTTGTTATTCCTTTACTTTTCATTTGCTTGTCATAGTATTTGTATTATATTTTTTGTCTATCATTTTCAATAGATATCCATGCAATCAATCTGGATTCTCTAATTTAACTCCCTTAACATCACTACGACCTCCATTACTTTTAGATTTTGAGAAACTTGACATTATAAAGGCTGAAAACAAATGATAGTTGTCATTAATTTAATCAAATAATGCATTTAAATATTTTCTGATTTTTTTACATGTTTTAGTGGTTTTTACAATCATTTCTGATTTTTTTTTCAAATTTTTTAATTAATTATAAAATATTCTGATTTTTTTTAAATTATAAAAATTTACTAATTTATATAATTATATATCAAGTTATTAACAACAAGATTCAAAATAATAAAATAAACTTGAAACAAACCTAAGATCTATGTAATATTAAGTTAAATCTAACTAAGATTTAGGTTTATACTTTATATTCAAGATTATATGTGAACTAAAAAAAAACGAGGTTTAAATGGAAGTAGTTTTAAATAATACAATCTTGTGGTTATGGTATAATATGAACGTGGTACAATAATACTAAAATGGTAATATTAAGCATAGGATAAGTATTAATTAAAGATAATAAAATTAAATCAACAAATGAAAATGTAAAGTCATCTAAATTGCAAATCACCCAAAAAAAAAGAAATTGCATGCAAAAATCTAAGATTTAACAAATAGAAATACATTGAGTATAATTATTCTTTATTTTTTTAAATTTTTCTTGCTTTTTAATTAATTATGAAATATTCTTAATTTAAAAAAAAAAAATACTGATTTTATAAAATTATTATGTTAAATCTATCATCTATGGGATGAATTGAAAATGATGATTATTGTTAATGTTATATATATATTTTTTAACTTGTTAGAACATGGAAGGCATTAAAACCTCTTTTGCAAGAAAGGACAAAAAAAAAATAGACATAAGATGAGGCTAAATGGCACTATCTTTAAAACAAATTCAAAATACGGAACCGATTGGACGACACCAGCACCTTCTCCTCAGTCCTCACACATGCCACAGACTTTAAAACAAAAAAAAAAGGGAACAGGAAAGGACGAGTAGACGAACCTGGTTAGAGGTTGGAGTAGATGGGGCAGATCGACGAAGATGAGGGTGGACGGTGCAGGAGAAGCTCGAGGGCAGGTGGACGATGCTGGACGGCGAAGGCGGACGACGCAGGACGATAGGAGAAGCTTAACAGCGAAGGTGGACGGTGCTGGACAGCGAACAGTAGGATGGTTGGCTGGACAATCGTTGGAGAGGATTGAACAGAGGAGGAGAAGAGATGGGAGAATCGGAGAAGGCACAGGTGATCAAAGGAAGTCAGTGGCTTTTAAAGGCTTGTTGTCTGTGTCGGCTTGTGGCGAAGGTGTATCGGGCGACACGTGAAGTTTAATGTTAGAAAAAACCAAACTTCCATCGACATACATCGACACTATGACATCCATCGAAATATCGATCGACATGAATTAAGTCGCGACATATCTTTAAATGTCGTTTCTCTCCCTTCAACTACTAATACGTGTCGGCGATATTTTGCCGACACGGATTGAAATTTGATTCTATCGGTGGGATTGATCAAATCTTTGTGGTTTGATTTGATTTTTATAAGAATCCTTTGAAGTTTATTCCTATTTAAAAATATTTCTATACTAAATCAACAATTCTTGAAGTAACAAAATATATCGGAGACCTACAATCCACAAATTAATATTCACTAATCATTCAATCAGAGACTCACTAAAACTTACAGTCAGTCTCTGTAAAAAATGTCACTTTTCTCTTTTCATCTACTTGATCCAATTGCGATAACCTCTTGTTACAACATTCATCTTCTAACAGATCACTCAAGTCAAGTAAAAATGGAAGTCCAATTAAATGAGTAATGCATTCTTGTGTTGGAAAAATATTTGATCTGGAAGGAACATATCCAACTCTTTCTAGAGACAAATTTGGGGGGAAATTTGGTGAGGGATACGTGGAAAACCAAAAGAGTCAAACCAGAAGAGAAAAACCAAAAGAATAAGAAAACGGGTTTACATGAAAAAACTTGAAGTAAAAACCCGGAAGGTGTAGGTTATTTACTTTTATTACAGGTAAGGGATGCATGGACTGGTGTAACTTAGCATTCTTTGTAATAGTTGGATAGTGCTTA
Organism: Posidonia australis; assembly: GCA_024699735.1. Classification (NCBI taxonomy): domain Eukaryota; kingdom Viridiplantae; phylum Streptophyta; class Magnoliopsida; order Alismatales; family Posidoniaceae; genus Posidonia; species Posidonia australis. The sequence continues at coordinate 7,418 of JAMKQA010056984.1, forward strand.
ATTATTTCACCTGAATTCTTTGTTTTCATTTATTTTTTCTAAATTTAGTTTCAAGAATTCATACTATTATCATTGTGATTTGTACTTAGGCTTATTTTTTAATTTCCAGTAATGTTCATCATTTTATTATTTTGATGTCTACATAGATTCATCCTTTTGAGAAAAATATATAATCCTTCTATTATTTCCACAAATTTAGTCATATAATCTTAATCTTGTTTTAAACATGAATGGGTTAGCCCTGACGTCTTAACTTATGAAATATTGAGAAAAGTGTATGAGCACATAATGTGCACGAGCCTTCTTTGAATAGAGGAGATGGTTGCCATCTTCTTATCTGTTGCGAGTAGGGTACTTGAACACCAAACAGATGTGGCAGGGATGGTAAATTCAAGGTAACGATGGAGTGGTAAATACAAGATGATGATGGAGACATCAACTTATTGAAATACCGACAAGGTCATGTTACCAAGTATACAAGGGTGACGGCATGGTGGGGACTGGAGAGATCGTGTACATTAAGATAATTTTGTGCTGTTTGCTTGGACTTATTTGGCATTGTTTGTAATTTTGCTGTGCTTGCTACCAACTTGGGCAACTTTTGATGTCATCTAGATAATTATGTTTATCCTGTCCATTGAATTTGATTGTGACCACAAATTCACCTCCTTAGGTTTTCTCAATGATTCCCGGATTTAGCTCAGAGCTGATGCCAAAAGGTCATGAGAAGGAAAGTCAGGCAAAGATAAAGCGGTACATGACTATGATGGATTCCATGACGAATGATGGTAAAGGCCACCAATATTACATGTTATTTTAGTAACCTTTGCTAGTCCTTATTTTCTGAAGAACTCAAAGATAATTTATAGAATTGGTCAACATAGACTAATAGAACCTTAGGGCTGGTTGGACAGATTTGCTTGCTGTCAATATTAGTCTTTTAAAAATGAGGGAAAGAGAACCTGCTAACTCTAACTAGTAGTTTGGTATGTTTAGGATTCTCAGTTGCGTGCTAGCACAATCGTCCTGGATGTGTTTTTTTTTCAAACTTGTAGGCAAAACCTCTTAAAAGTTCTGGGCTAACTAGTTGTATCTACCTTTCTCTCCCAAGTTCATTTATTTTTTGAAATCTTTAAAGACTGATGACATATTCACTGTGCACAGAATTAGACAGTACGGACCCAAAGCTCATGAATGAATCGCGTCTCATGCGGATAGCACGAGGTTCTGGCAGGCCGTACAAGGATGCTCAGGAGATGTTGGAGGAATACAAACGACTTGCAAAGATTTGGGGCAAGATGAAAGGGCTCAAGATTCCCAAGAAGGGACAAATGAGTGCATTGTCTCAAAACATGAATGCACAACATATGAGCAAGGTCCTTCCACCACAGATGCTGAAGCAGATAGGTGGCATGGGTGGCTTACAGAGCTTGATGAAGCAGATGGGCTCGAAAGACATGATGGGTGGGATGGGCGGAATGTTTGGAGGTGACAGATAGAATCAATACTAAGTTTACAAGAGACGAGACTGGCTTCCACTAAAAACATAATCAGGAAATGTGAACACTGACTGAACTGATCAGTGACTGGCTGGTCCCTACGCTGACAGGGCATAGCGATAAAAGATGCTGTTTACATTGGTTCTGCTGCACTCAAGTACATTGATTGGTTCTGGAGTGGTTCGTAATCTACTTGTTTATTGAAGACGGATAATCAGGGTTTCTTTTATCTTTGGTTGTTACTTATTAGGACGGATATTAGGTATTTTTGTTTGTAATTAAATTTACAGGTTGACAGGTCTTAGTTCTTTCAATGCAGGCTAGTGCTAATCTTGTGAGTGCATGGGTTTTCTGCTTGATTGATTTCATATGCATGGTTCTTTCCTTGATGTACATTTTTTTAAATAGTAAATCAAGTGTTCTTGCACTTCTGAAAGTAGTTGAACTAGTATGCCTATTAACTGGTGGATCTACTTGAGGTAGTAGTTGGCATGTCGTGTCTTGATCAGGTGGTGTGTTCTCTAGGTGGTTGGGACCCCTTAGATGCTAATTAAGAGGAAGTTGGGTGAGATCAGGTTTTGGGTGTAAACTGAATACTGCTTACCTTGATCTTGTGTGGATGGGTATTTATAACTTGGTGGTGGTAGATGAACCTAAGGGTCGGGCTTGGTTTAGGCTTGTTATTGTGGGTCAATTACGTGGGGTGAACAATTGGGCCTAGTAGGCTTAAACTAGGGGCTTGTACAAGGAGTCCTTTACTTCGTAGTGTATTATGAAAAAGTGTGTCGTGGAGCAGAGATTTTCCAGGTCAGTAGGTGGTTTGCCTGTACGGCAAACTACTTCGCAGGTAGTTGTCGTGGTTGTTACTGGAATTTTTGTGGGAAAACACTCGCTTGGGAAATGAAGTGTTGGTCGGTAGTGGTTCGTTTCTCATGGCAAGAGCAGTTATTGAGGAGGGACGCCTGTTGAGATGCCTCCGTTCCCTTATAAGTGCATTGGTAGGGGGCTGGTTCCCTCCATTAGTTGCCAAGTGTATTTAAATCATGATCTGTTTAGCAAGGAAGAGAGCCTCGATCAACCTACAATTAATGCTTGCTTGATTCGTTCTTTCGCCTATCAGCTTGTTTAGGTTGTTCTATACGTAGTTGAATTGTTTGTTCTTTTGTCTATTGTTGTTGACCAATGCATCGATCACTGCCATGGCTTCCCAAGGTGTTTCTTTCTCTTCCCATGCATGTACAAACACAATAGTATCTAGTATGGTAAGGCAAACTTGAGTTGACAGTGGTTAACCTAGGTTAAATAGTCTATTGGGGTACGTGGAGGAGTTGGAGCGGTAGGTTGTTGAAGTGGAATCCTCGATTAGTAGGGATTTGGTTAGTGAAACGTCTGACATGGGTTGATTGACATTGTCCTTTTGTCTAGGGATTGGGCTCGATAAAGGACTCACGTTCTCTCGCTAGATCGATGAAAGCAAAATAGTGTTGAAGAGTGTTGTGCATCTAGAGCGCATTTAGGAACATTACAATGTATCAAGGTGGGTTAGCCTTTGAGTCGCCTTGAGTTCTGTGTTAGCTGTTGGGCTGAATTGTGCAGCTATGTATGAGGATGCGAAGGCGGTTGGGTTGAGGCTTTTGCTTTTGCCATTCGTGTGTGATTTTTGTCAGGCCTACTAGTTGGTGTTGACACAACTCTCTCCCAACTCAGTCCTATCGATCATAGGCTTCATCGTACTCTGCAATTAGTTCGATGTGAAGTCAACAATTGTCCTCTTCTAGAAAGTGTTCCACCTAAAGGAGGCACACAAGGAGTGAGGTAGGTACTATATCTCCATGCATCATCTGGGCAAACTCTTTAGAAGAGTGCCAAGCAAGATCATCGACTGGAAGGTGAAGTTCTTGTCATAGCTAGGGGATGAAGAGGACAAATAGCTTACGTGGTGGGAGTTGCTAGATGAGGACGCCAATAAGGAGCTCGATTGATCTAAGGTGTCCAATGATGAGTGAGATGTGCTAGAAATGTTGCAATGCATGGAAGAGGGCCTCGATTTATACAAGTCAATGACATAGAAGAGGCTTGCTTGGTTGGAACTAATGGTCGATGTCAAGACCTACTAACTTCGGAAGGGAGACAAACTTTGAGTATTCCCCCTCCTACTGACCATCCCACGAAAGAGTGGATGGACGATCTAGAGAAGCTACGGCATGTTCAGGGGCTTAGTTAGGAAAAAACTGTTGGTGTGTCCTAACTACCATCTCGGCTTTAGGGCCCTATTAGTGCAAATGATTGCCTTCCACCTTCCTTCCTTTTGACTTAGTTTTTAGTTTTTTTTTGACTCCCCTTATATTGATCAACTTGTGTTTTGTCGTTGTAGCGAAACACAAGGGCAACATAGAGACCAGTTGCTTTGTCTTGAAGATGGTAAAGGTGGGGGTAGGGGAATGGGCTTTCCGGTTCGGTCGTCATTCCCATTGACAAGGCAAAGACAACTTCGCTTAGTGTGCAGGCGGGGGCGGGGGAGGAGGGGTGTTGCTTGTTGTTGACCAAGAGGATAAGCATCATTCTTGCGGACATGTGCAATTTTATGTAGAGTTCCATCCTAGTCATGACGGGATCGATTGTCCAAAGGAGGGAGTGGTGCGGCACATGGCTGGACTTGGCAACTCTCTTGACCAACCGCAGCCTGGCATGCAAAATCGACATGTCAATGGCTAGTTTGGCGCCTTGAAGCACTATAGTGTAGGCAAACTTCTCTAGATGCGAGTATCAACTCTTGGGCCATTAAAGTGCCTTGCTTATATAGTACATCAGACATTATTGTCTAGCCTCTTCCTTTACTAGCACGGTCCTGGTGGCCCTATCAGTCATCGATAGGTAGAATTGGAGAGTGTCTACAGGGGAGGGATGAGCAAGCAATGGTGTGGTCATTAGGTACTCTCTGACGGTTGAGAACGTTGTCAGACAACTCTCATTCCAGTCCAGCCTAACGCCTTTCTTTGCCTGAGTCCTCAAGAGATTGAAGAAGGGTTGACACTTCCCAATTGAGTACAACATGAAGCGACTAAGGGTTGTTATTTGTTGGGCTAGATGTTGGACCTTTTTTTGCCGACTAGGGAGGTTGCATCTTGAAGATGGCTTTAATCTTGTTAGGGTTTGCCTTGATTCCACAATGGGTGATCATGAAGTCGAGGAACTTGTTCGCTCGGACATCAAAAATACATTTCTTGGGGTTTAGCTTCACCCTGAACTGCCTTAATTTGCTGAATGTCTCAGTGAGGTCGGCCTTGTGCTTGATCTCCATCTCGCTTTTCACTAACATGTCATTAACGTAGGTCTTAACATTCTTGTCAAGCTGATCACGAAATATTTTCTACAAAAGTCGCTAGTAGGTAGCCCCTGCATTCTTTAGATTGAAAGGCATGACTCTATAGTAGAAAGTGCCTTGGTCGATATTAAACGATGTTTTCTCCTTGTTGGCTAGATTCATTTGGATTTCGTTGTAGCCTGAGAAGGTGTCCATCATGCTTAGGAGGTGGTTGTCAGACGCACTATCTACAAGTTGGTCGACATTAGGTAGTGAGAAACTGTCCTTGGGGCAACATTTATCAGGTCCGTGAAATTCTCGCACATTCACCACTTCTTGTTGGACTTTTGGACTTTTAGACGAGGATGATGTTTGCTAGCTAGGTTAGGTAAAGCACCTCTCAAATGAAATTGATCTACAACAGTCGATCAACCTCCTTAGATGTGACTGCTTGCTTAGTCGAGGCTTGATTTTGCTTCTTTCGCTTCTTTGGTTGCCCCTTTGGGTTGACATTGAGGTCGTGGGTGATGATGGTGGGATCCACGCTGCATAGGTCGGTTGGACTCCAAGCGAAATGTTCAAATTCCTACCTAGGAAACTTACAATGTCGGTCCTCACTTGGTTGGTGCTTATTCTCAAGTTCTTCAATTGGTCAGTGTCACCAAATTCTATTTCTTCAGTCTCCTCACCTAGCTTGATCCTTGGTATAATGATCCTAACTTGCCGAGCAAGTAGAGCTTGCTCATTAGGTTCTTCCTTTGCTTGGTCAGGCCCCACTTTAGTGGTCGGGGCATATTCCTTAGCTAGAACTGTGGCCTCCAAGCACTTTCCTCGAAGTGATTTCATGTAGTATTCCCTAATTGCTACTTGATTACCACATATACATTCTACCTTGACAATTGTGGGGAACTTCATGCACAAGTGACAGGTTGATGGGATGGCCTGAAGCTAACTCAAGGTAGGTCGATCGAGGATGCTATTGTAGCAACTTGGCAACTTGATGATCATATACTCGATCATAGCTGCCACTCGTCATTCTCCATCACCAAGGCTGGTAGGCAAGAGGATGGCTCGCTCGATCGGCGTAGTGTAGTTGTTGAATCCTATCAGTTGGGCCTTTAAGGGCATCAAGTGCTGGGGACCGAAGCCTAATTCTTGGAAAGGCTCCTAGAAGAGTATGTCGCATGAGCTACCTCTATCAACCAAGACTCACTTGACGAGGGTGTTGGAGACTATCATAAAGATGACGAGGGTGTCGGTGCTACAACCCCATCAAGATCCCAATTAACGAAGCTAATCTCCTCTTCCCTCTTGGGTCGCTATAGCTCGATAAACATCAAGTGGGTGCTGTAAACAACTCTCACATGCTGCTTCATGGCTGTCCAACTAGCCTCCTCATTAGGCCCACCAAAAATAACTTTGATCACCTTCGAGGTGCCTACCTAAGCTAGACGACCTCTGTCCTTATGAGCAGGTTCCCTCTTAGATCTGTTGACATACCAGTTGAGCTGCCCCCATAAGATGAGCACCTCGATCTCCTCCTTGAGGTGTTAGCAATTGTTGGCAATATGTCTCATGTCCCAGTGGAACTCATAGTATGCAAAACTGTTTACCCACTGCCCATGCTCCATCTACATCCTCTTTGGCCACTTCAAGTGCTTCATATTCTTGACTTCTCTAAAGAGATGGGCAAGGAAGACCTTAAAGGGAGTGAAATGATTGTATGAAGGAGTGACCGGTGAGGGTTGGGGTGGGTGGTCAGAGCCTGTGTTGGATGGGATAGTGGGTGTAGATACCTTATTTTGGCATCTCTTGAAAGACTTTAGTTTCGATCACCTTCAGGTTAACTATTAGGTTCATTCCACTTCTATTCCTCCCTTAACATTAGAACATGTTGGATTGTACTATCAAACTTCTCTCTAAGATTTCATGACCATAGGGGTATTTTCATTATTTCAAATATATTTCATGGTATATTCATTTTATCTCTCTTGATACCTTGGAAAAATAGCTTCAACAAAATACTCAAACTATCGCCAAACTTGTTGAAAAGTTTTAGGCAGCTTTCTTACATCCCAGACTTCACTCCTGGAAAGTTTTAACACTTTTGGGCATAAGACGTAGAGAGCATTGTGTCTTATGTAAGATGTAAAACTTTTAGCATCTTACAATCCCTTGTAAAATTCCTATAAGCAGAGTATTCAAATGATCTTCAAATTTAATAAAATTTTATAGAAATGTTTCTCATATCTTGTAGTACAATCTTGGAAAATTTGAGATTTATTCATTAGACACATATCAACCTATGTCTAATGTTAGACGCATAAACCTCTACGTCCAACACAGGTCTATCAATAATAAATATCAATTAACCAGTCACTTAAATCAGGTGAGAGTATTGACACTCGACAAGTGTGTTATCATAGTGTAAATCTCAATGAGTAGTAATGGATAAGCACTTGTCAAAAATAGCCCAAGAGAGAAAAGGCAAAGAAGACAGTAAAGAAGTTGTCCATTTGAGAAAGAGGAAAAAAAGAGGAAAAAAGCTAATCATGTGCCTTTGGAGTATTTGAAGTGCCATAAGGTCAATCAGGGGAATAGAACTTCAAATCTCTAGTCAAAGTCTCAAGATAGAACACTATACCTATCCACTTTCCACAATGCACACTTAGAGACAAGATATAGGAACCTAAGGCTAAGGGTAGCCAAGATCCAATGAAAGTCTGAAGCGTTCCCTAACTTGGTAGTGTACAAGGGATTTAATCGTCTAGTTCTCCTACCATCAAGTCTTTCTTTTCCTAGTTTTGTGGAAAACTTCTCTTCTCCTACAGAAAAAAAAATCCAAATTACAAAAATATAGATAAGTAAAAATCCAAAAAATGGAAAATGCAAAAAAAAATCCAAAAAATAAAAAAGCAAAAATAAAAATAAGAATAGAAAACCAAAAATCAAAAAATAAAAGAAAAACCAAAATTCCAAAAATGGGAAAAAACCCCATAAAAATCACAAAATCAAAAAAAAAAGGGGGTAAAATCTACCCAATTAACATCGCTTCATGAAATTGGTAATAAGTTTGTCAAAAGATGCTAACTTCTAGACTATTGTGATTTTCATCACATTTTGACCCCTCCACTGGGATGATTATTTGGTATTTGCATACAAGTTGAAGTTAGAATCTTGAGAATAGAAGGCTCCTCCATTGAGCATGCCACCAATTAGATTAAAAAAAGAGAGCTAAGGTCAGGCTTCTTGTCCTCCACCTAAATTATATTTCCATATTATTGTTTATATTGACTAACCCATGTAAGTATTTAAGGATGCCTTTGAAAGGATTATGTGTGTGTGCAACTAAAGCTTATAGAGTCACAGAACTTCATCGCGAAAAGCTACACAATACTTCCACCTAGCCAAGAGGTGAGAAAGCAACATGAGAAGAGAAAAGATCACTCCCTTTACTTGACCTTTTGGATTCATCGATCTCTTGTTCATTTCAGTTCGTGCCATGGGACAATGGTCTTCTTTCGAATATGCTAGCTACATCTTATGAGGAAGAACACTTGACTACAATGAATTGTATCATTCATGAATCAGTCTACTTTAAATGGTGAGATAAATTTCAAAACCTTCCTTGTATATAAATTAAAAAAGGTAATGAAGGAGAAATCTGACTATCGAGGGCCATGCATTGTTTCTCAAACTTTCACTACACTACTTGCATTCTACCAACATGCATTCATGCGTTTAGGTTGCATCATTTCAATGTGAGGGATGTTGGAGTATTTCCTCTTCATCCACCACCCTTCACTCATTCTTTTGAATGTAACTATCTTTAATCTTAAATCAAAGCTATTGTCTTCCTTTAATATTCTAAGCAAGTCTTTAGCAAAATCACTTCTTTTTCTTATTACTTTTGTCGATCCTTTGAATACCATCATCAGACCTCACCAATTATCCCTGGTCTCCTTCAAGCACAATCATCAAGGCAGGCTTCAATTTTCCCCTTGGTGGAAGCACTAGTCTCATATTTGATTGAGTTATTTTCTTGGTGGCGGATTACATCCTGTATTTAGCTCTTTCTAATCTTCCTTGATGATAACATTAAGCCTCAGACCCAAGTCTTAGATCTTTTTCCCCTCATTTTTGTCTCAGTTAAGGACAAGCTTACTTTAGTGAAATGCTAAATGAATTAGCATCTTACCTTGGAACCGATTTTGTGCCAAAATCAACTTTAAAGAGGGGCAATATGCAGATATCTCATTTTGACATCTCTTGGAAGACTTTCGATTTCGATCACCTTTAGGTCAACCATTAGCTTCATTCCACTTCTATTCCTCCCTTGACACTATAACACATCAAATTGCACTATTAAACCTCTCTCGAGTCTTCTTGACCATAGAGATATTTTTGTCATTTCAAATCTATCTCATGGAATATCCAATTTGTCTCTCTTGATACCTTGAAAAAAACGTTGCAACAGAACACTCAAATGACCTCCAAACTTATTAAAATTTTATGGACAGCTTCTTTACATCTTAGACTTCACTTTAGGAAAGATGTAGGAACCATTGCGTCTTATGTAAGATGCAAATTTTCTAGCATCTTACGATACCCTCTAAAGATCTTTACAGTAAACTATTCAAATGATATCCAAATTTGATAAAATTTTATAAGAATGTTTCACATATCCCATAGTACAATCTTAGAGAGTTTGAACCTTTTTTGTTGGATGCTACGTCTAATGTTAGACACATATATCTCTACGTCTAATACCTGGCAGCTGTAGCCTTCGATGCACATCCACTTTTCTTTTCTGGAATAATTTTGAATTTGAATTAATTTCTTTTAAGATAATTTCGTAGATCGTGTGTTGACTTAATCATACGTTATTGCACTTAATTCACCATTAACGGGTGTAGATATCTTGTTGTGACATCTTTTGGAAAACTTTCGATTTCGATTACTTTTAGGTCAATTGTTAGGTTTGTTCCACTCTCATTCTTCCCTTGACATAAGAACACATTAGATTGTAATATCAAACCTCTCTCTAAGTCTTCATGACTATAAGGGTATTTTCGTCATTTCAGATTTATCTCGTGGAATATCCATTTTATCTCTTATGATACCTTGGAAAGATTGTTGCAGCAGTGCACTTAAATGATCTCCAAGCTTGTTGAAATTTTACAGGCAACTTCCTTACATCCTAGACTTTACTTTGGAAAGTTCCAACAGTTTTGGGTGTATGTAAGACACAACTGTTTTACGATACCTTGTAAAGACCTTTGCAATTGAGTATTCAAATGATCTTCAAATTTAGTAAAATTTTATAGGAATGCTTCTCATATATCATAGTACAATCTTGGAAAGTTGGGGCTTTTTTTATTGAATGCATAATGAATCACATCTAATATAAAGCACTCCATGTTTTGCGTTCTACATCGAACATTTGTGCCCTCATCTCCCATTTTCCTTTTCTAGAATAATTTCGAATTTGAATTATTTGCTTTCACGATAATTTTGTGGTTGTGCATTGAGTCAGTCAAGCTTTATTGTTCACCATTATTGAGGTGAATATTCCAGCAATCAATGTAGTAGGGTGTTACACCCTCGATTTGGAAACACTTACTACAACTGGATTACCTTGCCTTTTATGGATTAATTCCATTTTTTTTGACCTTCCCACTACACTATAAATAGAATGGCACCTCAACCTTGAAAAGAGGACACAAATTGAGGAGAGTCTTTGGAGATGAAAACTGAGGAGAGTCTCTAAGGACACAATATTAGGAGGGAAATTTGAGTTAGAATTTGAAGGTCATAGAATTCACATTTTGAGTTAAAGTGAGTCTTGAGAGAGAGAAAGAGAGCCACTTTGTGAAAAAGAGTGTGTAATCTGTCGACCTTCTATCGTCACATTAGTCATCTCTGATGTGTTCCACTCACTCCATTGCTTTCATCCTTGTCATTTGTGAAGAAAGTTTATTTTAATATCAATTTGATTGTTAATTTTCTCATGTATATTTAGTAATCTCATTTTACTAGAGTAAACCAAGGGACAATCATTGGGTACATATTATTTCATGCTTTTCAACATTTGCATTTGTCCTTTTTTTGATCATGATACTACACTCTCCAACCCATTTTTTGTTTGATGCTCATTTTGTTTGAAGGAAAGTAGGAAGAACAAAAAGCTCACATATGCGGAATCTTCAACAAATGCTGGTGTTGCGTTAAAGAAGCAAAGAATTCACTACATCCACAAATCTCTCCAATGCATCTTGAGAAGCAGCATCAAGCAAACCAAGAGTGATGATCACAAGTTGATTTCAGTATCTATGGAGTGGAGAAGTTGAATAAAAGCAAAAAGGATCGCAATGACGTCAAAATCCTTTATCCACAATACAAGGAATATTTCAGCAATCAATGTGATAGGTCGTCTGTCATTTCTGGAGGTTGTAAAACGCAGCTTGTTTCGCATTTTACATAGAATGCAACCATTCATGTGTTTTATATCCTAGTTTTGGAAACACTTGCTACAGTTAGACTGCCCTTCCTTTTGTGAATTCTTTCATTTTTCCCGACGTTCTCACCACTCTTTAAATAGAGAAGGACCTTAGCCTTGTCAAGAGGATGGAAATGAGAGGGAGTCTTTTAGGATGAATTTTAAAGGGCTAGAGACGACGAAATCTTGAGAATCACACATTTTAACTAGAGAGAGAGAGCCACCTTATACTAAAGAGATTGTAATCTACGTCGATGCTTCGTTTTCATGCCTGTCATCTCCAACATATTTTTCTCACCCTAGTTCTTCCATCAACTTCATTTGTGAAGGGAGTTTATTTCAATATCATTTTGATTGTCAATTTTCTCATATATATGTAATAATATCATTGCATTAGAGAAAACCAGGGGTCAACTCTTGGGTACATATTATTTAATGTTATTCATTTTTTATATTTATTCCTATTTTAATCATGATACTTGATTAACCCATAATTCATGCATATTTTATTCCCATATTTGTCTATTTTGTATATAAATAATATTACTCGAGGTGCTTTGTGCAAATTTTGCAGAACTTGAGGACTCAGAAAGAATCTACGAAAAATAAAGGGGAAAAGAATAATTATGCCAGAAAAGAAGAGATTTTTGTATGGAAAATTCTAGAGCTATGTCAAGAGGTCAAACACATATTTTCCATGTGCCTAAATACTAGCAAAATATCAGTTAAGCTGTGGAAAAAGTCAAAGAAGATCCTAGATTACATGGACACTTCCCAGGCACCCAGATGCAGATCCGACGCCTTCTAAGCACTTGCACTAGATATTTTTGACTTGGTCTTCTTTGGATAAGATTCTCAATTGTAATTATCTTGTATTCAAAATTCAAGATTAAATTTTGTATTCAGATTTGTCTCTAACATATGCAAGTCCTTGTAAGCTTATAAAAGGACCCCTTATGTAGATCTATGGATCCCCAAGTAAGGTTTTAGACTCTCTTTCTTTTCTTCTATTTTGGGTGATCTTGAAGATCATCAGTGTAATCTCAGGTTCCCTTCAATAAAAAGTTTTTTTATTTATTTATGTCTTCTATTTCTTCTCTCCCCTTCTTTTATTTTATTGTTTTACGTAATAATATGTGACTAATCTTCTAGATCTAGGATTGAGATGAAGTTCATGTAATATTATATGTCATGATTAAATTGCTCTATGTTTTCTCTTTATGCTTAATG